>JAJPUD010004855.1:134767-152473 GCA_023553655.1 Myrmecobius fasciatus
TTCCTTCCTTTTTCCTTCCTCCCTTCCTTCCTTCCTTCCTTCCTTCCTTCCTTCCTTCCTTCCTTCCTTCCTTCCTTCCTTCCTTCCTTCCTTCCTTCCTTCCTTCCTTCTTCCTTCCTTCCTTTTTCCTTGCTTCCTTGCTTCCTTGCTTCCTTGCTTCCTTCCTTCCTTCCTTCCTTCCTTCCTTCCTTCCTTCTTTCCTTTCTTCCTTCCTTTCTTCCTTCTTTCCTTTCTTCTTGTGAGAGAAAAGGAATATTTGATTATTGAAAAAGATTTACATTTAAAAATTACTTTTTAAAAGCAAAAGCGTTTATTGAGCATTAATTATGTGCCAAGAACTGTGCTAAAGACTGGAGATAAAAACACAAAAAAAGCAAGACAATTCCTATCTCAAGGATTTATCTTTTAAGGCGAGAAGATTCTACATAAAAAGGGGCTAGATGGAGAGGTTGGGTGAGTTATGGTAACATGATTTGCAAATGATGACTGAGAAGCAACATCAAGGCCTGATTACTGGTAATGCAAAGTGCAACTTATCTAATAAAACCTAAGGTAGTTCTAGAAGCAAAAGGCAAAGTCTTGGAGAGAAGCATGGGAAAGCTGAGGATGATGATTAGAGTGCTGGTAAATTGGTCTTTTGTTGTTCTTGCTGTTTGTTCCTGAGCCTTTGGATCCATAGTTATCTTTCTCTGCACAATGCTCTACCTGTTAGCTCAGCAGGCAAGCACCTTTGCTCAAAATAACTTTCTGTTTGCTTCCCTGATGACCACTCAGGCTGCAGTTTTCCCTTGTTAGACAATCAAGAGTTTGTTTGTTCACTGCCTTAAAGCTCTAAGAGACCAATGAGAAATTTATTTTATATAGACCATTCTCTTATCCCTATAGACTCTACAGAATTTCCAGATTTTCTGAAAGATGAGAGGATATAAAAAAGACAGTGAAGAGTTTTCATAATGGTAAGCTCCCATTTCTTCCTGGTCATATCCAACCTATTCTTCAAAAAATCTCCTTTCAGGAGGTGTTAAAGAGAAGTGGTGTCAAACTCCAATAGAAAAGAGGGTCCCTAAACCACATATAAGTATCTCTGGAGACATATATTGCTTTGGAAAACCACATGTTAGCATTTTCTATGTTTTATTGTAATTTCATTTATTGTTAAATAATTTCCTATTATATTTTAATTCGATTCTCTTGAGTGCAGCCAGAGTCAGATTAAAATGTAATAGGAAAATATTTAACAGTAAATGAAATTACAGTAAAACATAAAAATGTTAATATGTGGTTTTCCAAAGCAACATGTGCCCCCCAAGAGTCCTCATGTATGATTTAGTGGCCCAGTTCAGATATTACCACTTTATTAATTACTCTCTATCCCATTAGCCAGAAATCCCATTAGAATATCCTAAATACTTAGCTTCTCCTACATCACTATTTTATCATTCATGATCAATGAAACTATGAGCTATAATGTACACATTTACCCAAGGTGAATAGGTTCTGATAAAAGGTGATCCACTGGAGAAGAAAATGGCAAACCATTCTAGTATCCTTGCCAAGAAAACCCCATGGACAGTAAAAGATAAATGATAAAAGATATGGTACTAAATAATGAGCTTCTCTGATCAGAAGGTGACCAACATATTCCTGGAGAAGAGCTATAAGTAGCTCCAGTACTAACAACAAAGCTGAGCCAAACCTGAAAGCAGTAGTGGGGTATAATCTTTAAAATGGCAAAATGATATCTGTTTAAATCCCAGGCAAACTATTCAACACCACAGTAATAAAAGTCCATGCTCTGAATACAGCTGCCAAAGAAGCCAAAATTGTTCAGTTCTGTGAAGACCTACAACATTCTCTAGAAATAACACATACACCACACTTTATAAGAAATTGGAATGCTACCAAAAAAATCAAAATATATTTGGAATAATAGGCAAGTTTGGTCTTGGAACACAAAATTAAGTAGGACAAAGACTAATAGAGCTTTGTCAAGATAACTTGCTGGTCATAGTAAACACCTTTTTTCATCAACCCAGAAGGTGACTCAGTTCATGAACATCACCAGGTAATTAATATAGAAATCAAATTAGATTGATTATATACTTTGCAGTCAAAGGTGGAAAATATATAATTAGTTAAAGAAAGACTTGAAGCTCTTTACAAATAGCTGAGGAATGAAGGAAAGTGAGAGGAAAAAGAGAAAAGGATAGATATCCCCAAATGAATACAGAAATCCAGAGAATTAAATGAGCAATGCAAAGATATGGAAGAAAATAATACAATGGGAAAAACAAGAAATCTTCAAGAAAATTAGAGAAATCAAGGTAATGAAATATTTCACGCAAAAAAATGGGCATGAAAAAAGACAAAAATGACAGGGACTTAACATAAACAGAAGGGGTTAAGAAGAGATGTCAAGAATATACAAAAGAACTAAAAAAGAAAGAGCTTAACATTGCCATAATTATGATGCTGTGGCTACTGATACGGAGCCAGACATCATGGAAAATCAAATCAAGTGGGCCTTAGTAAATGTTGCTAATAATAAGGCTTGTGGAGATGATAAAATTCCAGCTGAGTTATTAAAAAAATTTAAAAGATGATAATATTCACTATGTTTATAAACTTGGAAAACTCAATAGTAACCATTGGATCAAAAAAGACTGGTTTATATCCCAGTCCTAAAAAAGGGTATGGTCAACAAATGTTCCACTTACTGCTAGCAAGCTTATCTTTAAGATTCTGGAAACTATGCTTCAGCAAGAATTACCAGAGGAGAAGATTGGTTTTCAAAGAGGCAGAGGAACTAAAGACCAAATTGCCAACAATTGCTGAATTATGGAGAAATCAAGGGAGGTCCAGAAAAGTATCTACTTCTGCTTCATTGACTACACTAAAGCCTTTCACTGTTTGGTTTAAGACTGGAAAAGGAATACAAGCATGCTGTATATTGTCATCTTAAGACTACATTGTGTAACATGCCAGCCTGGATGAATTAAAAGCTGGAATGAAGGTTGTTTGTACAAATATCAACAATCTCAGATATATGGATGATGATACCACTCTGAGGACAGAAGGTAAAAAGGAATTAAAAGCCTCTTGATGAAAATGAAAGAGGAGAGTGCAAAGGTTGATTTGAAGCTTAATGTCAAATTAAAAAAAAAAAAAAACTAAGATCTTGGCTACTTGTCCTGGCAAAAAGAGAGAGAAGAAATAGAAGCAGTGTCAAATTTTATATTTTTGGGCTTAAAGATCACTGTGGATGGCAATCACAGCCATGAAATTAACAGACACTTGTTCCTTGGAAGGAAAGCAACTCTGGTCAGCACACTAGAAAGCAGAGATATCACCTTGCTGGTAAAGGTTCATATAGTAAAAGCTATGATTTTTCTTTGTGTTTTAAGAGGACTAAAATGATATCCCTAGGATTGCATTAAGATACAGTGTGTTCAACTCTGGTTAGCAGATCAATATGAACTCAGAAGACTCTACCACAGGTCATTTAAAAATAATCCATATGAACATTTGGAGTGGACATGACTCTAAATTTGCACATTTCATATTTCTTTCTTTTTTTAGCTCTTGCAATTCTGCTTTACTCATAGAACACAGCACCTTCTTTAATATGGGCACTTCAGCTTCTCTATTTGCTATAATGATGGTTCCACATATGGTTGGTATGGAGCTGGCTGTAGAGAATCTTTGTTTTCTTGATGTTGTTAGACTAAAATTAGCACAAATGATAGAGTATCAATCCATTTGCAGTTGCTTTGTCTTATTCTTCCTCTTCCCTTGCTCCAGTAACAATGTACTGACTAGTTTTTTCCAGTAGCAATGCATGACTGTGAAAGTTGGATTATCAGGAAAATTGAGCACTGCAGAATCCATGTTTTTGAATTGTGGTACTAGAAAAAACTTTTGAAAGTCCCTTAAACAGCAAGGAAATTACATCAGTTGAATATTTAAAGAAATTGATTCAGATTATCCATTGGAGGATCAAATAATGAAGCTTAAATATTTTGGCCACATAATGAGAAAAGACCCTGCTGTTAGGAGGAAGGAAGAAAGGAAAAAATGACAGAGAATGAGACTGATATTGTCCTGGAAGCAATGAACATGAGCCTGGTCAGACTTTGGAAAATAATGGAGGATAAAATGTTCTGGTGTGTTATATTGTCTTTAGGGTCATGGAGAGTCAGACACAAGTGATTGATTGAACAACAACAAACATTTACTTAACTTATTCTTATTTATTTCCTGATATTTTATTTCATTGAAGTAAGGTGCTTCCTAGAGATAAAAGTTATCTAGTTATCTCTATTGATACAGGAAATTTATGTTTTCGCAGTTATCTGGATCATTGAGATCATTGAGAGGTAAAGTTATTTGTTCAGGGTGTACTATGAGATACAAACTTATAGCTGATTTACCTTTATTGTACTATTGTTGACACTATTGTACTATTATTGACAGAAACACTAATTACACTAAAATATCTCAATGTATATAATCTAAATTTATTAATCAACATATTAGAACATTGCCTTCTCAAAGAATAAATTACTGAATGGAATCTTATAGGTTCCTATGACCTTTCATACCAAAGTCATGACAAAATTCCCCCTCTGCCCAGACAGAGGTTATATGTCTCCTTCAGAGATAGGTATCTGATTTGGCCTTGAAAATCAGTCAATCAATACCGCCTTTGAGCAAAGGCTATTCTAGTCTCAAGCTCAGAGAACTCAAGAATCATTCCAATTTCAACTAATGGTCAGAGCATATGGTGGGTTTGTTCTAGCTAAGAGTTTTGCTAAGGGTATTTATTACATCAACTTGATAAAATTGTTTATAACAGTTTTTCATTAATAGTCTGTCCTATGAAAGGGTTAAAATACACATACACAAATACAGACACCCACAAACACATACACACATATACAGATATATTATTTATTACATCATACCACATAAGTCCGTATCTTACAAAAGAATAACTGACCCCAAACCACTGGCTTAAAACAAAAAGGCATCAATTATCTTCAGCTGACAAATGTATTCCTACTTTCTTATTATGGTAATAAAATTTATACTCACTATCCAAGGTTCACACAAATACTAAGTGTCAGAGGCAAGAATCTAAACTAAGTTATTCTGACTATTAGGTTAGCTCTTTATCTACTATATCACACTTTTTCATCCTCATGTATTTCCTTGAGTACATTCTGATCATCACTTCTTAATTATAAATGTCCTGAAGACAGGGATAACCTTATTTATTTCCATAACTTATTACACCCCCACAGCCTCAAAGAGGCTTCATACTTATATTTCAACTGGAGAAACTATTCCTCTTTCTGACTTTGTTGTTTTATCGGCAACATCATTATAAATTCAGCCTCATATATTACAAAACTTAGAGTTCTTGCACACTCTTTCCTCTTGCTTGAAGTCTTTTCTGTTCTCTCTCTAATGTCTATCTTTTTCTTTCTTTTTCCATTACCAACACCTGGTTTCTCACTAACCAAGAAGACTACTGCAAAAGAGGTCTGAAGAGATATTAATCTCCCCAATTCAATCTTCATTCACAGAATCACACCTTCACAATCACAATCACAATCACACTTCTACTCTCACTTCCTCAGTACTTCCTCATTGCTGGCAGAATTAAGTCCATATTCCTTTGAGTAAGGGAGAATCAGAGGAGGACAAAGACAAACTTCTTCCTAATTCACAGCTTTCTCTACACCACTGTGGGTCTTGGTTTTCTCATCTATAAAATGGGTGTGCAGGGAGTGGTGGTAGTGGCAATTTAAGTTATCTCTAAGATTCTTTCCAGATAACAATCCCATGATTTTATTTATGGCCCAGGGAACATAAAAGAAGGAAAAATGGTTGAATCAGAAGATCGAGGAAAGGGAATGAAGATAAAGTCAGAAGTCTTGGATAAGGGCCCTAAAGGAAGAGGTATTTATGTAGGAGTGGAGGAGAGAGGGTTTGTGGCACAAGTTACCATCTTCATTTTTGCTGGTGAAATGTATATGATTTATTTATATTAAAATTAAATTATTGTGAATTAAAATTATTGTGATTTGAGCAGAGAGACAAAAATAGAAATGACAGGTATTGCAGAGAAAGAATGAACACTAAGAAGCTAATTAAATGTAGAGATTAGGATAAATTTTTCATTAAATTGTAACCTAGAAGAGTGACAATATGCTCTATACTCTGTAGAATGACTGCATGTGCAAATAAAAGTATTTTCCAGGTGGTTTGAAGATTCAGGATTCATAGTGATCTACTATTGCCAGTCAGTCAAATTGTTCAGAACTTGAGGGAATGAAAATGAACATTGTTTAATGTCCCTAGCTCACATTCATGGGGAGTCTCAGTACCTCATCACATCAAGGATTACTGACCCCAAGAGCTTTATACATCACCCAGGAAACCATGAAAACAAGCCAAGATGTGAACTTGAACTGGAAAAGGTAATGTCTTTCCCACCCACTCTCTTCTTTCTTTTTCTACCCTCCTCCTGCCCACTGTATGTAATTCTTCATAGAATAATTTCACCTCACATCAAGGCAACTTCAAAGATTTCCCATACCCCAGACCCTAAGGGCCTCCATCTGGAAGCTGGTAAATTTCAGGAAAGGCAAAGTTGTCCAAAGCCTCATAAATCTCATCAGTTCCTGGGTGAGTTTTTATTTCCATCCAAATCAAAACCACAAGTTTATAGATGCCCCTCTGAAAGGGACTAATACTAAAATTATTCATTCATCCATAATGGCTTTTCTCTTGTTTCTATTTATCATCTGCCTCAATCCACCCAGTTTCCTCAGTTTTGTGCTGAGTAAAAGATGACTAGGTAGTATGTCAGCAAGAGTCAATGGAAACTAGAGGCAAAAATCTTCAGAAAAAGCCTACATTTGTATAGCTCACAGCTAGGACAGATAGGTGGTACAAAACATAAAATGCCAGCCCTGGAATCAGGAAGAACTGAATTCAAATATGGCCTCAGACACTGTTTGCCTTAGTTTGCTCATCTATAAAATGAGCTGGAGAAAGAAATGGCAAACTATTCCAGTATTTTTGCCAAAAACAACAACAACAACAAAAAACCACCCCCAAAAGCCCAAGTGGAGTCACAAAGAATTGGACATCACTTAAAAAAGAGAATGAACAACCAAATATTGCTCATGTTTGTCATTCTTTGAGCTTTATAGAGCACAAAGGTCTTTCATCTACATAGAACCAGTCACTTTCCAGCTACGTAATGTATAAGAAAGGAAGCAACTATAGGATAATAGGTTTAGAACTGGAAGCCATCTCAGAGTATATCTAATCCAACTGTTTAATTTTACAAATGAGGAAACCAAGGCCCAAGGAGTTTAAATGGTTTGCCCAAGGTTATTATCTTTCTTGATCTTGACAAAAATCTAATAAAGACAGGCATTAATTTAAATTTTTACTCTCAATTTCCTAGACAAAGAAAGGAAGCTTTAGACATGCTAAGCACTTTGCCTGAACCCTTGCATTGACGGAGCTTAGAATCAAGTCCAGATCTGACTACAAGTTGAATATGATTTCCACTACACCACATTGCTTTTAATGGAGAACTTAAGTCACTTATATAATAAAGAAGAGAACAAATATTTATTAATCATTTGTTATATGCCAAAGAATTTTCCAAATATTATTTCATTTGATCCTCACAACAGCCTTGGAAGGTTGCTATTATCATTCATATTTTACATTTGAGGAAACTAAAACAGTCAGAAGTGGTTTGTTCAGGATCACATAGCTACTAAATGTCTAAGGCCAAATTTGAACTCAAAGCTTTCTGACTACAAGACTTATGCTCTATCATTTGGAGCTATGCTCAAAAAGTTGTCAAACTGTGCATACCCTTTGACCCAGCAGTGTTTCTACTGGGCCTATATCCCAAAGAGATCTTAGAGGAGGGAAAGGGACCCACCTGTGCAAGAATGTTTGTGGCAGCCCTTTTTGTAGTGGCTAGAAACTGGAAACTGAAGGGATGTCCATCAATTGGAGAGTGGCTGAATAAATTATGGTATATGAATGTTATGGAATATTATTGCTCTGTAAGAAACGACCAGCAGGACGATTTCAGCGAGGCCTGGAGGGACTTGCATGAACTGATGCTGAGTGAAACGAGCAGAACCAGGAGATCATCATACACAGCAACAACAGTATTACATGATGATCAATTCTGATGGACATGGCTCTCTGCAACAAAGAATTGTCTCAAACCAGTTCCAGTTGTTCACTGAAGAAAACCATATACACTCAGAGAGAGAGAAATGAAATATGGACCACAATGTAACATTTTCATGATCTCTATTGATGTTTGCTTGCATTGTGTTGCCTTTCTCTGATTCTTTTTTTTTCTTGTAGATAGGATTTTTCTTGCATAACTTCTCAAGCATTTCAACATTATTAACATGTAGTGGACTTCCTGCCATCTAGGGGAGGGGAGGGGACTGGGGGTAAAATTTGTAATGGAAAGCTTTGTAAAGATCAATGTTGGGGAACTACCCATATATATGTTATACAAATAAAAAGCTTTAATAAAAAAAAAAAACCAAGACTTATGCTCTATCCATTGTATCACCTAACTGACTCAGGATTCTGAGTACACCTCTAGCAAAGTATCTCTTTTATCTCCATCATCATCATCATCATCATTGTTGTCAGCAGCAAGTATTTATATTTGTCTTAAGAACTATTGTACCTATTGTGATTTACAGAATTTAAAAAAAAATCATTGTATGAATATACAATTCTATTATTATAGAGAACTTTATGTGAATGGTGATGTTAACCTGAATTGTTCTGCATTTGGAAATCTTAGTTCTTTGGGGTCACATAACTAGTAAGTAACAGTGATGTAGGACTTGGACTGAGGTTTTCTTAACTCTGAATATAGCTTTTTACCTCCTATACCTTATTGCCTGTTGATGTTCCCAGATTAAGAATTTAATAATATTTAATTCACTTGAGGATGGTTTGGATTAGCTTACTCTTGGGGTCTCTTCCAACTCTGAGGTCTTAAAAGGACTAAGGCATTAAATGAATATGAGTTATGCATTGAGCATTTAAACAAAAAATCCTTTATTAAACTGAATTTCTACTCATTTATACCAGCATTATCTATATGGAAAGTATGTTTGGAGTTACGTCTCTCCCAATTGTCGATGTGATTGCAATCTAATGTGCTGTGAAGGCTGGAACCATGACAAATTTTAAGCAAACAAGGTAATAGTAGTAGAAGCCCAGGAAACATGCATACTGAAATACACAGAGCAAAGTGGAAATGATAGATATTGCTATGTGTATTTCAAAGATTTATAAAGAAGTAAATGTTTGATACATATTTAAGGAATTAAATTGGTTGTCATATAAGCAGAAGGAAGAAAGATACATGGTTGTCTAGTAAGTAGAATGCTGGGCTTGGAGTTAAGAAGCTCTTAGTTTAAATCCTGTCTTTAATATCAGCTGGGTAAATCTGAACATTAGTTTCCTCATCTGCAAAAGAGGGGTTAGGAACTGGAACTTCACTGCCATTGGTATAGAGAACCAACATTGGTATATGAGAAAAGTCCCTTTCCCAATTTATGTTGGTTCCTTCTCTGCAACTTAGTTTTAGAAAGTTGCTTAAATGCACTGAGAGTTTACACAACCAGGATATGTCAGAGATAAGACTTTGCCCAGGTTTTCCTGGTGATCTATTTCCATTTATTCCTTCTGCCCCACTGCTGTTCTATAAAACAAAAGATACAATGTTTGCTACACTTGCCCCACAGGGCTATTTTGAAGCTAAAGTAATATATGACTAATGGGGAGAACCAGATGGGATTCTGAGCCAGTTGTGGTAGCTCATGTGTGTTTTGCTCTGCATGCAAGCTTCTGACCATTTGAGAATGATATAACAACCCTAAGTAGCCCCTTGGTGATCCTCCATGATGGCTATAAGAGGGTACCACTGAGCCAGGAAGAGCCTCCCACTCAATAGACCCTAAAAAGTCTCCTTCTAGGTACTTTATTCTTTTCTATATACAGAACACATGCTCTCCTTCTCCCTCTCCCTCTTTCTCTCCCTCTTCCTCTCCTTCTCCCTCTCCCTCTCCCTCTCCCTCTCCCTCTCTCTCTCCCTCCCCTTCTCCCTCTTCCTCTCCCTCTCCTTCTTCTTCTCCCTCCTCCTCTCCTTTTTCCTCTCCCTCGCCTTCTTCTTCTCCCTCTCCCTTTCTCTCTCCTTCTCCCTCCCTCTCTCTCTGTCTCCTCCCTCTCTTTCTCCCCTCTTTTTTCCTCTCTCCCTTTCTGTTACTCTGCTTCTGACTGTTCTCAGTCTCTGTCTGTCTCTCTGTCTCTATCTCTCCCTCCCCTCCCCCTGCATGAGGTTCTTCTGCACCCTAGCAGAAATGATATATGCTACTTAAAGTAGGGGCTTAGCCAGGCCAGCTTGAGTCTGGACCTTAAGTTGCCTATTTGCTTTATGTTTTCTTCTCTGAGAATTGTTCTCTGAATGAATAATGATCCTGAAATGGACATTTCTAGTTTTTTGAGTCAATCTTGTTAGTCTGAAAAGCTGGGCCATTTGCTTCTGGATATCTCACTTGTTAACCAGTTTCATTTTCTCCTCTGGAGCCATCTGAATCCAATGGCAAGTTATAGATCAGGACAACTGGAGATGACCCCAGATGCAGTGGGAAAACTTGGTCTTTTTAAGTTAAGATCTTTCCAGATCTCAGCTAAGAGTGAGGCTGGTAACTTTGCACAACACTCCCTCATTGAGATCCAATTCATTTGCAAGTCAAAATATCACTTTGCTGATGTTATGGTAGCTTCCAGATGAAGGAAAAACAGTTGTTACTGTATACATTAGGCAAGGTACATCCTACAGCTATTACAATGCTTCTCAGAAGAGATGATCACCAAGAATAGGATGAGCCCAATCTCTGGCCTGTCTTGGCAGAAAATAAAGCACTATGAGAAAGATAGTATAGAACTCAGCTGAAGGTGAAATGCTAATTTAATATCTCACTAAATGCCTTGTAACTTGTCTGAACTAGAAGATATAAATTACCCGTTTAAGGTTTTGTCTATTCTTGGGAATCTTTAGTGTTTACAACATTTCTTTTGTGTAGAAGAAATGTTTACCTTTTCTTTACCTGATTTACAGAGTACATTGAGTTTTTTCTATTCCTCCACTTTTTGGAAGATCCCAATAAAATGCAAACTTAACTTTTAAATGATTGATTTTGAGGCTCCTAGACTTGTGCTTAAAGAGACAGAAAATTCAAGAAAAAGAACCTGAACCCCTTTTTTTTGGTTTGCATTCACAGGTTCAGAACTAGGTAACCCTTTACAAGGAGAGGGCAAGAACACTACTCCACCCTTCTGGGCCCAGGTTTCTATGTTGTTATATATGTAAAGGATTTTGCAAACTTTAAAAAATGATATAAATTTCAGTTATTATTATTTCCAATCTATCACCAATTCCCTGTGATTTATCTTTCAATTTGTTTCTCAGATTTGCCCTTTCTCTGCATTGTTACCATCTTAGGTTGGGGTCTTATTATATCAAGTCTTCCTTCATTCTATGCCGCATACTACTGCCAAGCTCACCTTTTTAAACCTTTTTTGTTAAGCATTCTCTTCTCCAGGTTTCTTCTTCTAAAATAAAAATATCCTTAGAAGGTGAACTAAGCTAACCTTGCTAGACTGTCAACATATCACTCCAAGAATCTATAATAACCTGCATTCCCTCACTTAAAATCTAAATTCTCCTCCTCAGTATTCCAGGCCCTTCTGCCTTCCAGGTTCCCTCTTTCTCTGACTCTCTTGGTCTGTCTGTCTTTCTTCCCTCTGTCTTTGTCTCTGTCTCTTTGTCTCCTCTGTCTTCGCCTCAACTTCCCAAAATAAAGTCTCTCTTCCATTTAGGTCGATTGTGAAAGGGGCAAAGGAAATTTAGACAAAATGGTAAATGAAAAAGTGAAAAAGGGAACATTTTTATTTGTAGTTCTTGCAATACCTTACAAATTAGTATAGTAGGTGATTAATAAGAATGTGTTTGTTTATTGATTAGGGTAGAAAGTCAATCATTGATAAATAGATACTTGTTACTACTTGGAGTTCTTTAAAACAGTTTTCCCCAAAGTGTGGTCCAGAGAATTCTGGGGGTCTCTGAAACCCTTTCAGAGGGCCTACAAATTTAAAATTAATTTTTATTTCTAATATGGTAAATATCTATAAATACCACCCACATAAATAAAAACTCTCTGGGCAGATCCTCAATTATTTTTAATAGTATAAAGACATTGAGAACAAAATTTTGAGAACCACTGTTTTAAAACATTTCCTTAGGGCTTTTTATAGGCATCTTTGTATTGAGTGACCTGTTTCAAAAATTTTCACCATTTTTATTGGTGTAAGGAAACTAAATACTACCTAACCTCTTCAAAAGGAAGAGAAACAATGGGAGGGGTGGAGTTCCTTCTGCTACCTAAACATCATTCTCTACATATATACAGACAGCATTAGAGGTGTACTTAGATATCACTAATTCAACCCTTTCATTTTACCTGATAACCCTGAAAGCCATAATGGCAAAACAGCAGAACAGGAATTTGAATCAAGATTTTTTGATTCCATAATGAATTCTCATATTTTGGCTCCCAAACCAATGTTTACTTACTAATGTTTTGTCTATAAATGAATTCAGTAACTTCCCAAAACAACCAGGAGATAGAGATTGTCTGATAGGCCTACATGAGCTTGCATTCTGGGGAAAAATCACACACATATGTACATATTTACATATGTGTGTGAGGTAGACAAACATGTGGTTGTCAACATACAAAATAAATACAAAGTCATTTCAGAGAAAGAGATCTCTAACAAGGGAGAGGGGGAAGAGATCAGGAACAAATGTGGAAAGTGGTGCTTGAGTTGAGTTTTGAAAGAATATAGGATATCTGATTGTTTGCTTGTCTGGGGGAAGGGGAAGAAGGAGAGAGAGGGAGAAAAATTTGGAACATAAAGTTTTGCAAAGATGAATGTTGAAACTATTTTTCATGTATTTGGAAAAATAAAATATTATTTTAAAAAAGAGAGATGATAGGGATTTACCTCCCCCAATTTTAGCTGACCAGTCAAATTTAAGTTGTTGTTTTACCTGAGTCAATTCTCCTAAACCAAAATCAACTAACACTTGGATTTTCCCACTAAAATATACATTACAACTTTTAGCTCAACAAAAAGTACAATAAAACCTCAGCTGAGAAACTTGGCCACTATAAACTGGAAAGGCAGTATGTAAAGTTTTTTCATTCTGATCAGTTGACTTCCCAAGGAAGATCAGTTGACTTCTTAAAGTCAACTATTTTTACAGAAGGTAATTATATGGTTATTTCTTCCAAGCCAAGGTTGATCTTATATAAGAAATGTAAGACCAAATACGAAAGGCATCCATTTCAAATGAAAAGCAAAAGGGGAAAAACACTGTGTAAATATGTTAGAATATTTTCAACCCAAATTTGACAGCATATTCATTCAGGCTAAAGTGCACTCAAAGTTCATCTACAAGCTTGACTTGCCTACCTGTGATTACTGACAAAGGAATTTGAGATCACAGGTTGTCTTCAGTTCAAGATGGGTCCCTTGATCTCATGAGAACCAAGGCAGATTGATTTTTGTACATAGTTAAATATGAAAACTTAAGGGAGGCAGAGACCCTAAAGTTCAATATTTACCAGGAAAGCTGCTTTGTCAAAATTAAAAAGAAGATGTCTCCATCCAAAGCTTAGATATACTTCAAGCCAATTTGCTATTTTTTAAAATGTGAAGGCACCCATTCAGAACTACTTGTTCTTGGACATTTTTAGAAAACTGAATGTACTTGGATGCATCTAGCAAAAACCATAAAGCATGGCCATCCGAAGAAATGGAAATCTCAAACAGAACTGAAGGGAAATGAAACATAATTCCATGGAGAGGCTGGCCCTTACTTCTAACAGAGAAAGGGAATGGCATTTGTCTGATGATAGAGACCACCTGCCAAACTGAGAAGAGAGCAAAATTTGTCTTTTTCTCCAGAGCTCTCTAGAGTAGGGAATGTGGTAGTACTTCCAGTGAGTAGTCTGGTGGATCCCACTTTGGAGAGTTAATAAAGGAGAGCTGAATACTTAGCATGCTGTTAAGCATAAATATGGGGTTAAGAAGAAGCACAACAGTTTTCTGAGATAATTTTCTGAGGTTCACGTCTTAGGTGATACAGGATTAGAGGGTAAAAAATGTGATTGTCTTTATGTGAAATCAGAGGAGAAAGAAGATAAAATTTCATCTAACCTCAAATCTAGCTTGTTTTGTTTTTATTTTGGTACATACAAGAGGAAGGGCAGGGTCTGAATGATGTATACTTTGTGAATGGTTAATTATATTTAAATAATTTTAAATATAACACAATGCAAGCACACTGAATGGTTTTATACACATTATACATTCAAATGATGCCACATTATACTAGACTAGTGATTTTCCCAAAATATATGTCATACATTTGGCATGTTATATTATTACTAATAAATTAATAAATAATTTTGCTTAACATATATTTGTTTGTTATATGTAACCTGGTAAGTATAATATTGTAAAATAAAAGTTGCTTATTACATATACATATATGTACTAACCCCCAAACATGTCAGACTTTGAACTTGTAAAAAACTCATAAAAATGTATACTTAAATCAAAGAGAAACAGAGCATATTTGAGGCTCCAAATTTTCTGGTAGCATTGCCAATTGAATGTTTTGAGTTTTGGAATTCCTTATAGCAAAGATTCTATAATTCTTATAAAGATATTAATAAAGAATTCTTCATAATCAGAACTATTGCATGAAATACAAGACATCTTTCTTCATTCCTTTTCAAAGTCAGTATTATTCTTATTTTTATAACATAAAGGTGGTCTACCAAATGACAAATAATAAATTGACATTTTGTTGTTGTTATTATTATTTGTTCTTTATTCTCAAAGAAGACCAGGATATCAGGAAGGTGATGCCATGGCATGCAAGGGAACTGGATTTAAGTGAGGGAGGGCTGTGCAAGGTCACCTGCCTCACTTTCTCTCCCCCCACCCCAGCCATCTGGATCCAGTGGCAAGACAAAGATCCAGACAACTGGATGAAATGGGAGACCTTGGCCTTTTTAAACTAAGATCTTCAACAGGTCTCAGCTTGATTTAGGAAAGAAACTCACTTCATGACTTCAAAGCTACAATCATTCTCAGAGTCCACTAGGGCTTCAATGGAGAGCAGACTCCCCAGCTGCATCTCTAATCATTAAGCTATTACACTTCCAGTCTCTGTTGATATCTGCAGGGAGGAGGAGCGAAAAATAGTAAAGGGTGTATTTTCCATGAATGACATCAACATGTGTAAAACATCTCTGTGAATGATACCATGGTGAGGATGTTGAATTAATCAAAGGACCAGTTTGGAATCCAGCCTTTGCTTCTTACTCCCTGCCTGGACTTGGGTAAGCCACTTCTCCAGGAAGATGTAAAATAACTAAATGGATTATATTGCTTCTATGGCTCCTGCTTTGAATCCTATTATTTTAGTGGCAACGAGGTGTGTAAATGCATATATGTGTATATGGAGGCATCGATCTATGTCTATATCAGTATCTATGTTCATATCATTTACCTATAGTCAGGTAGCTGGTATAGTGGACAGAGTTCTGGACTTAGAATTAGGATAAATGTAGGTTCAAATTTGGGGCAGCTAGGTGGTGCATTGAATAGAGTACCCCACCTGAAGTCAGGAAGAATCATCTTCTTGAGTTCAAATCTAGCCTCAGATACTTACCAGCTGTGACCCAGGCATATCACTTGAACTAGAAAAAGAAATGACAAACCATTTAAATATCTTTAACCAGAAAAGCTCAATTTGGGTCACAAAGAGTCAGATGTGATTAAAACTTCTAAACAACAATGACAAAAAGTTCAAATCCATTCTCAGACATGTAGTAACCGTGTCACCTGGATAATTGCCTGTTTAACCTTTCTCAGTCTTAGTTTCTTTATAAAATCAGGAAAATAACAGCATCTACCTCATTGGGTTGTGAGAATCAAGTGAGATAATGTGTAAAAAGTGTCAAAGCTCATTTAAATGCTAATTGTCATTATTCCATTTTATTTATAAAGGTATCCAAATGATTGCTACTTTTATTCACCAGGCACTGGATATAGCTGATAAGAGAAGGAGGTCTCAATATTATATGCAAAGTGACTACATTAAGTCAGACCCAGTGAAGGCCAGATAGGGATGATTGCTGTAGTTGCTAATGGAGAAAAAAAAATGCACACACACAAAAGGGGAAGTGGAGAAAATCAGATTTAGCAGAGGGAGGATGAGATGCTCTGAAGCCTACTCATTATCAAGTGAATGTGTTTACCCCTCTTTATGCACTTTGGGCCATTCTGATGCTAGGGGCAACGGCATGATTCAGGCGCTTGTCTGGGCACTTTGGCAGAAGTCTGCAGAATTTCCCTGGGAGTGCTCAGGCTTTGCCAGTTCACACAGTGAGCTCTGCAGAGGCTCAATCACGGCACTGTCTGCTTTGATGGAGTCTTTCTATATGCGTGTGGAGGAGCCTCACACAAGAGGACCTTAGTAAAGAAATTGGCCATTAGCCCTGCTGTGGCTAAAATTATTTGAAAGAGAGGTGGTGAAGAGTGGGGAGGGGGAAAGAGAGGGGAAAGGGAGAAAGAGGAGAGAGAGAGGGAGAGACAGAGAGAGACAGAGAGACACACAGACACACAGCAAGGAACAAAGAGAAAGAAAGAGAGACAGAGACAGAGAGAGAGAGAGACAGAGACAGAGAGAGAGACAGAGAGAGACAGAAAGACTGGGAGAGAGAGACAGAGATAGAGAGAGACAGAGAGACATAGATGCACAACAAGGGACAAAGAGAGACAGAGAGACAGAGACTGAGAGAAATAGAGACAGAGAAAGACACAGAGAGAGACAGAGACAGACAGACAGAAAGACAGAGATGAGAGATACAGAGATACAGAGAGAGACAGAGAGGCAGGGACACAGACCCACAGTAAGGAACAGAGAGAGACAGAGAGAGATAGAAATAAGAGACAAGAGAGAAGACAGAAAGAGAGATAGAGACAGACACAGCGAGGGACAAAGAGAGACAGAGAGACAGACAGAGACAGATAGAGAGACAGAGAAAGTGACAAAGACAGACAATGAAACAGAGACAGGGACAGAGACAGATAATGAGACAGAGACAGACAGAGAAAGAGACAGAGAGACAGAAAGAGACAGACACACAGACCCACAGCAAGGGACAAAGAGAGACAAGAGATGGACAGAGACAGAGAGACAGAGATACAGACAGACACAGAGAGAGACACAGAAAGACAGAAAGACAGAGACAGAGACACACAGAGAGATAGATACAGAGAGAGACAGAGACACAGACACACAGCGAGGGACAAAGACACACACAGCAAGGGACAAAGACACACATACATAGAGACAGAGACAGATAGACAAAGAGACAGAGACAGAGAAAGAGAGAGAGATAAGAGACAGAGAAGCACAGCAAGGGACAGATACAGAGAGAGAGAGAGAGAGAGAGAGAGAGAGAGAGAGAGAGAGAGAGA
>JAJPUD010004855.1:152483-180706 GCA_023553655.1 Myrmecobius fasciatus
AGAGAGAGAGAGAGAGAGAGAGAGAGAGAGAGAGAGAGAGAGAGGGAGAGAGAGAAGCAGAGAGACAGAGAGACAGACACGAGGGACAGCGAGGGACAAAGAGAGACAGAGACAGAGAGAGACAGACAGCAGAGACAAACTCAGAGACACAGAGAGAAAGACAGAGACAAAGAGAAAGACAGAGAGACAGACACAGAAATACAGAGACAGAGAAAGACAGATAAGACAGAGAGACATAGAGACAGAAACAGATAAAAACAGAATCAGAGATAGACAGAGACAAATAGAGTCAGAGAGAAATAGAAAGAGACAAAGAGAGACATAGAGATAAAAAGAGATAGAAAAAGATAAACACCAAGATAGAAAGAGAAAAATACAGAGAGAAAATATATTGTTTAAAAAGTTAACAGATGAATATAGCAATAGCTCTGGAATCAGGAGGACCTAAGCTCAAAAGTGACTTTAGCTCCTTAGCTGTGTGACTGAGCAAGTCATTTAACCCTGATTACCTTAAAAAGTCAATATATCATGAATTATTTCTTTTTTGTTTCTTCCTCTCTTTCTTCCTTTTATTCCTTTATTCAATGCCTGGCACATAGTAGGCACACAACAAATACTAGCTAATTGACTTCTTTTCTGCCTTTTTCTCTTCCTCCCCTTCCTTTTTACCTTCCATTTCTAGTTGTCTTGATCTATATCTTGCCATTGGACCCAGATCCAGAACTGAAAGTGAGTCTGGTGACTTTTCCCAGCCCTCTCTCACTTAAATCTAATTCACTTGCAAGTCATGACATCTTCCTGATGTCACAGTACTCTTTGAGTTTGAAGAACAAACAATAACCCTTTCTCCCTTATTAGACATAGAGTCAGTTAAACAGAGCTAGAACCCTTTAACTCCAAACTTCAGGGAAAGGTTGTTTTCAGATTTCCTTCAAGGTAAAAGAGAGGGCTTGGGTTGCCCCAGCTTGCCTGGGGTTTGAGAAGATGCATACCTTCATGAAAGGCACCCAGAAATCTGCTCCTATAGCAGTCAGAATTCATTGAGCTTTTAAAAACAGAATAAGAATAGCTTAAAGAGACATTCAAGATGAAATGGAAGGAGCCTGAGCCTTGAAGGATACATGAACCGCAAACTATTTGGAGATGCTAAAATTTCCTCATTTTAAAAATGAAAATGATATTTTAATAGAAAGGTTCCTAATTTCTTTTTTCAAATATATATTTTCATTACTATATGTCAATATGATTATTTTTGGTTTTTTAAGAGCTAAAGCATTTTTACTTGTCTTGACGATAGCCTTTTATTTTCAAAATGCATGCAAAGATAGTTTTCACACTGACCCATGAAAAACCTTGTATTCCAAATTTTTCTCCCTCCCTTTCCTTCACCCCCTCCTCTACACAGCTAGCAATCCAATACATATTAAACATGTTTAATTCTTCTATAAATATTTCCACATTTATTATGCTGCACAAAAAAATCAAATCAAAAAGAGAAAAAATGAGAAAGAAAAAAAAACAAGGAAACAACACCAAAAAAATATGAAAATGCTATGTTATTATCCACATTTGGTCCCCATAGTTCCCTTTCTGGATACAGATGACTCTCTCCATCATGTCTATTGGAACTGCCCTGAATCACCTCATAGTTGAAAAGAGCCAAATCCATCACAGTTAATCATCACATAATCTTCTTATTGCTATGTACAATGTTTTCTTGGTTCTATTCATTTCACTTAGCATCTATTCATGTAAGTCTCTCTAGGCCTTTCTGAAATCATGCTGTTGGTCATTTCTTATAGAACAATAATATTCTATAACATACATATACCATAGCTTATTCAGCCATTTCCCAACTGATGGGCATCCTAATTAGTCTATTTTGTAATACTGTGAAATTTATTTTAGGAATTTAAAAGCATTCTTCTGAGAAGAGTCCACAGTCTTCACCTGACTGCCTAAGGGATCCATGACACAACAAATATTAAGAACTGAGGGCAGCTAGGTGGTGTATTGGTTAGAGCACCAGAACTAGAATCAGCAGGACTTGAATTCAAATTTAATCTCAGATACTCCCAGCAAGCCACTTAACTCTGATTGCCTCAAAAAATAGTTTAGAACTCTGCTTTAGTGTAAGGACAATTTCCCAGTGTAATATACAGACACATACTAGCTATGCATCCATAGGCACATCACTTAATCTATCTGTGCCCCAAGAAGTTCCCTAACAGACAAGCTATTATCTGCATTGGTGGAGAGAGTTTCCATACTAGGAATTCCCTATGTCAATGAAATCATAAGCCCTGAGAAAAATAACAATAAATAAAGAAATTGAGAGTTTAAGAGATTGTCACTTACCCATACTTATATAGCTAGTGAGTGTCACAGTCAAGATTTTCTGACTTTAAGTTCAAGGCTGTATCTTGCTGAGGCTCTTGGAGTAAAGGAATTTATGGGGTGGGATATTTATAGTTGTTGTTTAAGTCATTTCCAATTCTCCATGAAAATCCCTTTTGGGGTCTTCTTTGCAAAGATACTGGAGTAATTTGCTATTTTCTCCTCCAGATCATTTATTTTACAGAGGAATAAACTGAGGCAAATAGTAAGTGTCTGAAGGTGAATTTGAATTTAGATCTTTCTTCTATCTGGAATACCTAACTTTCCTTATGGGAGAATAATATTCAAATGAATTTATGATCTCAGTGATTTAAGAGTTTCCTAAAAGGTGCAAAATATAGCCTATCAATGCCTACTTAGGTCTCACTGAGTCTGGGGTCAGCCCTCAACATTTTGTAGTGTGGACTTTTTTCTTTACTTGATGTTCCTAGATCACCCAGGGATAGAGGAATGTAGATGATAAAGGAAGTATAGGAAGAGGGTGCTGATGAGAAAGATCATGACTTCTAGGCAGTCTTTTCCTTTTGAAGCTCACTGGTATTTTATTTTTTATTATTTTATTTTCTTTTTCATTGGTATTTTAAATGCTTTGCAGGGAATATGGGGAAAAGTATTACTAGTAGATCAAGATCTACTCTGAAAACATCAAGTCAATCTTGATTAACTGCTTAAGGGCATCTATTCTAATAATTTCTATAGTACATTTGACATGAAGAGCAAAAAATGCAAAATGTTTTCTAGAACTACAGATTCATCAATCCATGGAGAGTCAGCTATAAATGCACGAATTATTCCCCCAAGAAAACAAGGAGGCTATTCCAATGTCTGAGTGATGACAGTCTATTGATTCTCAGACCTGAGCTGCAGTGGAGAGTGACAGTGGAATTGAGTCCATATTTGCCAGCAGGCCTCAGTATTGACCCCAGGGCTTTCCCACCAGGGGGGCTAAGTAGAAGGTTGGTTCCCTGGTCCAAGCAGCTCTCACTTTCTCAGTAAGAGCTGCCAATCAGGGTGTCAATTAGTGACAGCTGTGGCAGGGTGGATTGTGCTGAGGATACTGTCTTGGAGCATGCACAAGGAACCTGGCTGAACCCGATTTCATTTCCTACATATGAGCATTCTCAGCAGCCAGCTCCTTCTAATAATGGCTTTGGATTAAGATTAACCCAGACCAGGCTTGAATTGGTGACCTTAAGGTGAAAGACCATGGACCCTTTTGAATTCCCTAGGCTTTCCTTATTATTTTCTGGATTTCACAAAACTTTAGAAATTGAGATTTAGTCTTTGCCTTAAAGCTTTCTCTTTTTAAAAAGCAATTATTTTCCTTTGACTGCACATCCTCAAAGAAGAGGTTCAAATTATAAAACTAGCAAAAAAATTAGAGAATTAACATCCTATTCTAAATAAATAAATTTAAATAAAGATTTTTTTAAAAAATAGCTTTTACTTGGGTTTGGAAACCATGTTTTGGGGAAAGTCCATATCAACATTTTGTATTTAGCAGATAAATTTTATCCAACATGACTCAAAAATTATAGTATTTAAAGTCAAAAATGACCTTTAGATATAGTTCAAATAATTTAATTGTTTCATTGCCATTTATTAAAAACATTCAGTGCTCAGAATCAGTCAAGTGTGAAGTAACTGGGAAATATTCTACTCAATACAAAGCAATGGGCCTGATCAGCTTTACTTCTGGATGTGCCAATAAGTATCATATTCCCCAAGGCCTTTACACTGATAGAGAGCTTTCACCACAACAATCCTTATGAGATCAAGATGGATGATATTTTACAGAACAGAAATCTAGTCTCAGAGAGGTGATCACACAACTAATAAGTGTCAGAGCTGAGACTTAAAAAATGGTTCTTTTAAATCTAACATCAGTGGATTTGTTACTTACTATACACCAAGAGTTCTCTTAACATTTATGTGGATTTGTAAAAAATCTAATTGAAAAGACTTTAAATGGAGAAAGAAGAGGAAGGGAGAATATATCCATCGTTACCACATAGGAGTAGTAATAAGAACTACTTACATTGATAAAGGACTTTAAGCTTGGAAAATAACACACATATGTATGCATGTATATGTAGATAGACTTTACACATATAAATGTATTATACATGGCTATAAAATAATGCAAATATGTTGTATAAATGTTATATAATATATAATATATTTTGTATAGTATTATTGTTCTAAGATTCAATATCTTATTTAATATAATTTGTGTTATACATAAAATGATATATGACATGATATACTTTGAAATATATATAAATATTATGTAGTATTAAATATATAATAGTATTAATGTGGTACTATGTATTATTAACATAGTATATATAGTAGTATACATGCATTATAAAGTATTTATATATACTTGGAGCCTCACAGCAATCCTGTAAGGTAAATACAACAGGTATTATGATTATTATTAGGATATTATTCTCACTACACCATTTTACTGTTTTTGTCTTCTTATGATCTTCAACTTCACTAAAGTACAAAAAGGGTACAATTTTACCTTAGGTTTTGCAATTTTTTCTGAGCAACATAACATTTATTAGCAGGAGCATGCTTCTGGTCAATAAATAGATTAATAATTTTGATAATGATTATGTTAAAGATCTTATAGGATTAGATTATAGGTAAATGATCTATTATATATAGATGCATATATATATATATATATACATACATCATTGATCAAAAGGGTGAATTGAAATTAAAATTGATCCTGTATCACTTATTTAATCATCCTATATATGTTATTCTTTGTGATGTAGTTTGTTGATTGCTGTCCTTCATTCTCAAAGAGTACCAAAATGACATCATTATATTAGAATCTAGTTGCAATGTGTCCAACTGTGGCTGATCAGACCAATAGGAGCTTGGAATGCTCTACCACAGGTCGGACACAAATAATCCCTATGAACATTTGGGATGGAGTCTCTAACTTTGTGCATCTTGCGTTTCTTCTGAGCTAATTCAATTCTGCTTTGTTCATAGAGAACAGCATGTTAACCTTTGTGATAGAGAAGGAAAGGTAAGTCATGTTTGGTAAATTATACAGACAAGATCTTAGCCCAGATTTCAGAAGGTTCCTAGGAAGCATCTCATGGTATAAAGTTGCACAAGGGAAGTCAACTGAGGAGAAATAGGAAGAGGAACCTCAAGTTGTAGCAAGCAGCTAGGAGGTACCACCAACGTGTGGGGAGAAATACCACTTACTCCCTAGTGAGTGGGTGTTGTGTATCAGCAGCTGACATTCCCAGGTCTAGTTCTGTGTAATCATCTGCTAATACAAACCATCACAGGTGGGGAGAAGAGGAAGATACCTTGAAGGTGATGAAATATGTCATCAGCTTCAGAGTTCAGAAGAAAAGGAAGAAAGGGTGAGTTAGTTCCTTTTCTCCCACAGTGCACTATCTCTTCTCAGCTTTTGCTTTCTTTTACCTTCCCCTGCCTCTGAAACCCATTTTTCTTAGCTTTTTTTTACACTCTCATCCCTATCCAACGGGTTCCTAGACCTTCCAAATCCATATCCTTCCCTATCTACTCTCCTTTTTTGTCAGTAAAATTTCCTTTACTTTGCATTTTTTGCTCTTACATCCCCACCTATTGGTGCTCACAGAAACCTAGTTTTCTTCTGAAGGCAAAAAATTCCTTTGAGTGCTCCAAATCACTATTGATCAGAGAAATGCAAATTAAGACAACCCTGAGGTACCACTACACACCTGTCAGATTGGCTAAAATGACAGGAAAAGATAATGATGAATGTTGGAGGGAATGTAGGAAAACTGGGACACTAATACATTGTTGGTGGAACTGTGAACGGATCCAACCATTGTGGAGAGGAATTTGGAGCTATGCTCAAAAAGTTATCAAATTGTGCATACACTTTGACCCAGCAGTTTTTCTATTGGGCTGATTTCTCAAAGAGATCTTTGAGGAGGGAAAGGGACCCACATGTGCAAAAATGTTTGTGGCATCCCTTTTTGTAGTGGCTAGAAACTGGAAAATGAATGGATGCCCATCAATTGGAAAGTGGCTGAATAAATTATGATATATGAATGTTATGGAATATTATTGTTCTATAAGAAACGACCAGCAGGACGATTTCAGAGAGGCCTGGAGAGACTTGCATGAACTGATGCTGAGTGAAATGAGCAGAACCAGGAGATCACTATACACAGCAACAACAATATTACATGATGATCAACTCTGATGGATGTGTCACTTCTCAACAGTGATAAGATTCGGACCAGTTCCAATGATCTTGTGATGATGAGAGCCAATTATACCCAGAGAGAGGATTGTGGGAATTGAGTGTGAATCATAACATAGCATTCTCTCTCTTTTTGTTGTTTGCTTGCATTTTATTTTCTTTCTCATTTATTTTTTCCTTTTTGATTTGATTTTTCTTGTGCAGCAAGATAATTTTATAAATATGCATGCATATATTGGACTTAACATATATTTTTACCATGTTTGACATATATTGGATTACTTGCTATCTAGGGAAGAGGGTGGGGAGAAGAGAGGAAATTGGAACACAGTTTTTTGCAAGGATTAATGTTGAAAAATTATTCATGCATATCTTTTGAAAATTAAAAAAAATTAATAAAAAAATCTTTGGAACCACCCTAAGGCTAGCTTCTCTTCTCATACCACCTGGACACACAGGCCAACAAGAGAATATGACATATTTTTTCACTGTTACTTTTAAAACTTTCATCTAAGAGTCATCTTTTCTCCTTTTAATGTCTACTCTATGAAGAACAGGTTCTTATTGTTATATCTTCCTAGCCAGTCTTGCTCTTCCCCAACTTATGTCCCCTTCATGCCCCTACCACCCAAGCCACTAGCCACCCAAGAAGCAGAATTCCTAGGTACATCTCTTATAGGAAACTCTTATGAAGAAATTCTGGGAGGAGGAGGAAATATCTCTCTAAAGAGACGGATATGGTAGAATAATGTGATGAACTCAATAAGTAGCTTAGATTTTTAAAAAGATGTATGAGTATATCAGGGTCCTTTCACCCCTACCCCAACAAATTTGTATAGAGCTTTGTATAGCACTAGATAATGTTCATTTCTAGGTTCTAGACAACCATGTACAAACTTGGGGTTCTGCTTCTGATTATATTTGACTCCTCATTTTCAGTAGGAAGTGATGTGAATATGATCACCTTTTCCTCTTTTGTGTTTGCTCTTTATTGATCTTGGATGAACATGTATTGAATGGGGTGGGGGGACATGTTTAGGACTGGTAGTAACCTTGTGAATTACAAAAATTTCAGAGGGTCTGGAAAAGCAGCAACTATGCTTCTGCAACAGAGAGGCAGGAAACTAGTAAGAGCATTGGACTGATCCTGGATGATTTACCAGCAGACAAATGCCTGGAGTAGTCAGGACTAACCCAAAGTGAAGTGTAAAATGGTTTATTATCTAGAAGTAGGTTCTGGTAATGCTTACATATTCATCTCTGAGTTGATTATAATTGTAATTATGAGTTAAATGACTGAATTATTTTATAATTTTTCTGTTAATGAGTGCTGATTCTTTCTATGCTTAGCATCTCCTTATATATAGTAATACAACTCCTATCCTATAACCAGTTTTGTGTTTTTTTTTATTTTCCCCTTCCCTTGAAGAATACTTTATACTTTTGATCTTTTGCTTTTGCTATAATTAGACTCATCCCAGGACTTGTTAATGAGACAATGAATTCAAGAATAGGCAGTGTGATACCCTTAATTATAGATCAGCATTTCCCAGAACTGAGCCTGGTCCACAAACCACAATGGTTAGGTACAGAACAGGGAGGGGATAAGTACCCAGATTTACTGAGAGTTATCTCAGGTCTAGATAAAGAAAAGTAAAATGTAATTTAGGTAATTGAATTTAGAGACAAAATGGAGCAGGGTCTTGGTAAAATCAAATGGATTTGCTAAAACTCAGAATGAGGTGGACAGGAAGGAAATGGATAATAAAAGAGACAGGATTTTTTTTTAAGTTATATTGAATAAAGTGGAGGATTGAAGAAAGGATGGCAATTCTTCTTGGGGTAAATGATATAATGAAAACATTATAGGGAGCAGGTCTTGAGCTTTTCCTCCTTCACAAGTGAAAAGATCACTTTCCTGTGCAGAGAAAAGAAGAAGTAATATGTTTACCACTGCTATCTGTTATCTTCATGAATAAATGAAAAAAATTGTTAAGTACTTACTATGCTATTTACGTGGAGGCAGCTGGGTTGCTCAGTGGATAGAGCACTGAGCTTGGAATCAGAAATATCTGAGTCCAAATCTGGCCTCAGATTTGGATTCTGGGCAAGTCACAACCTCTGTGTGTCATAATTCAGTGAAGAAGGAAATGGCAAACAGGATCTTTGACAAAAAAAATCCCATACAAGAACCTTGAAGAGTTGGATATGACTGAATAACTGAACAACAAAAGGCATACATATGTTGGGTATACAAGTACAAAAGCAGAGACAATATCTGCCTTCAAGAAGTTTACATTCAGAGGTGATAATTTTGCTGTACTCTACCCTTATCAAATCATAACCAGGGTAGCATATTCAGGTCTAGGAACTTACATAAAAGGAGCCATGCTTATAAAACTGAAGGAAATCCAGAGAAGGCAATCATCACAGTGGAGAACCTGGAGGCAAAGATATGCTGGTGCATGTTTAACAATGGGTTTCTAAAAGGAAAAAATATATATGCAAGGTATAATTTTAATCTGCTTTGTTAACAATTTCTGTTTACCTTATTAAGTCTACACCATTAGCAAAACAATAAATGAAGTCCTGTTTTATAGTCTTTGTGGATTTCTAAGGTGTAAATATTCACACTGAAAATTTAACGATCCTGTCTCACCAGATGTTTTGAGCTGATTCCAGCACACCCATACTTGAAGGTCATGTCACACCAAAGAACTGGGGATGTTTATCCTGGAGAAGAGAAGACTTGGGGGACGGGAGAACAATATGATCACTATTTTCAAGTATTTGAAATGTTTTTATGTGAAAGAGACATAATAGTCATTGTATTTGGTCCCAAAGGAAAGAACTGGAAGCAAAGAACAGAAGTGGCAAAGAAACAAATTTACACTTCATGTTAAGAAAAACTTTCCTTAACAAGTGGAGTCATATTATCAAAAAATTAAATGAGATGCCTTAGGAAGCTAGGTCCCCCTTGTTTATATGCTTTAATAACAATAAATCTTAAAGAAATAAACAATATAAATATAAAACACAAAATTTAGGGGGAAACATAAAGTTTTATATCTTTCCTAACTGTAGCTAGGACATGAATTCATAACTAGCTGTAGCATGGAGAACTATCATAAAGGACAAGTAGAAAAACAGAAATGATTGAGTCTATATAATAAAAAAATTTGTACAAACACAATCAATATGACTAGAATAGATATTGGGGGAAACTTTAGCTTTAAATTTTTGACAAAAGTCTAACTTCTGGTCTCTAAAGAGACAGTTCTGTACAATGAGATACTCCATATATATGAACGTATGGGAAAAAGTGAATATTAATCATGTGAAAAATTATTCAAAATCACTAATAATAAGAAAGATGCAAAATAATCAATACAACTTTGATGTATTTCCTCACACATAAAATCAACAAAAGTGCTAAAAGAAATAGAAATATTAGAAGTTGGAGGGACTTCAGATTGACAAAATGCTAACTCATGACTACAGCTGCAGCGAAGTGTTCCAAATAACAAGAGATATCATGCCAATAATAATGCAGATGAAAGCAACATTAAAAAGCAACAAGACTCAAGTCAAATCCAATGATCAATGTCCATACCAGATTGTTAAAGGCTAAGTACATATCCTTCTTTTTTTCTTAATAAATCATAACAGTGGAAAATGGCATAAACTATCCATTGTAATAATTGTTTTAATTGGTTTTGCTTTACTTGTTTTTAAGTAAATTTATTTTGTGGGAGGTTTGTCTGTTTGTTGAGAAGTATCTTTCATGTCAAAATATATCAACATAAGTGTTTTGTGAGACTAGAAGTCAAAATTTTTTAAAATGTCATAAATAACAAGCACTCCTCCAGGTCCTCATTTAGTTCACACAGCTCCAAAACAGTAGGTCCTTCTGATCTTGGAGTTTCTCAATATCCTGTCCCTCCTAGTATCATTAACCTACTCAACCTTACCTTCTGCTTTGATCAGAATTTTAATCACACTTCTCCTTTAGTGACCCCTTTAATTATTATAGCAATTGAATGGCTACAGCAGACTCATCTTTCCAACATCTGGATGATATTATCACCCCCTTTCTCATTCTTCAAAATCTGGGTCCTAAAATGACCTGGAAATCTAGCATGTATTTCTTGGAATGGCATCTGTGGTAGAAAGGAAAAAAATGGAAAAATGCCCAGAGCTGGGCATCAGGACAAATGTCTGGATTCAAGTCCTCATTCCGTCACTAACTCTGGGACTTTATCCAAATCATATTGTCTCCCTTGGCCTCAATTGTCTTGTCTGCAGCACAATTAAATTCATCTAGATCATAGATTCTTAACCTAGGGTTTGTGGACTTTAAAAAATATAAATTTTAATAGTTATATTTCAATACTGCTTGTTTCCTTTCTATTCCTATGTATTTTATTTTAAGCATTTTAAAAACATTATTCAGAGAAGGGCTTAGTAGACTGTCAGTATCAATAGCAATGCCAAAATAGTCCCTCACACACAAAAACAGATCAAGAATATAAGATCTATGTGATTATTAAGGTGCCTTCCTTCTAGTTTTAAAATGTGATAAATCTAAAAACAATCAGATTAGAAGATGTTAGAATGATTGTTGTTTAGTTACCCCCAAAGTTCTTTTGTGGTTGCGTCATTTTTCACTCATGTCCAATTCTCATGACCCTATTTGGGGTTTTCTTGGCAAAGATACTGGAGTGGTTTACCATTTCCTTCTCCAATTCATTTTACAGATGAGGAAACTGAGGCAAACAGGGTTAAGTGACTTGCCCAGGGTCACACAGCTAATAAATGTCTGAGACCAGATTTGAATTTAGGAAGATGAGTCTTCCTGACTATAGGTCCGGTACCTTATCCACTACATTAGCTACCTGCTCTGCCAAAGTTCCATTTCTTTATTTAAAATTTATTTTAAAATTAATATCTGCCCTCTATGAGTTGTAAAATCATTAGGGAGTCCTACTATTTAAACAAAGAAATCAATCTCCCAAGTAGCACCTTCTTTCTGCTTCCCTGACTTAGAATTAGCAATACCTCCAAGATACCACCCAGACTCATTTCTATACAATCTCATTAACATTTGGAAAAGGTCTACTGGGAACCTCAGATCCAGCTTTCAAGCTCTTTCTAACAAAATGACCTGTGGTAAAGATCAAAATATACTTAGCCAAGCAGCCCTCAATTCCCATAGCTTCAGAGAGGGGCCTGCTGTGTTGTTCAGGTTTCATTGCAGTGGGTTAATTCTCCATCATCCGGGTGGTATTTTCCCCTTCTTGTTACTGTGGTTTTTGGCTTCCTTGTGGCCGCTGAATGGTCTTGCCCAGTCTGACATGAGCTGCTTGAGAATGCAAAGGCTGGGGGAAGGAGTTACTGATTTAAGAAGGAAAGTAACTATTACACCAGCAAGGAAAAAGTTAGGAGAATTTTGACAGACAAATAGGAGATCTCAATCACAGGCTTCTCAAAATATGGATGCTTCAGAAAAACAGTAGCTGTCCCAGAGCTCTAAAATCCAAGCCAGTTAACCTCTGGGAGTATGGGCGAGCTCTATTACACCTGTAACTACCATCATCATCTTCAACCCCCCAGCAATTTTCTGCAACAAATATTCAAAACCATATTTAATATAGTTGTTGGCCCTAAACTATTGAATAACAGAGCTTGAAGAGACTTATTTATACCAAATTCTTTCATTTTAATAGTCAAGGAACTGAAATTGCTGTGGTCCAGGTCAAGAGGGCTGCTACCCAAAGCTAGATCTGTTGGCGCTCAGACCAGAGAGATTCTTTATCAGAAGTCAATCGACTCTTATAGTGTCTCCTTGGCTCCTTTTAATTTAACTGGATTACTATGGATTTCTTCCTGGCATCTCTCCCCAACTTTCTCCAATGCATAACACTGCTACTGAGGCATAAATGGAGCAAGCAAGGAAAATCTCAGCAATAAAACCACTTCTTTGAAATAACAGCAACAACAATGTAAGCTGCTTTTTAAGAAAGTAATTCTTTCACTCAACCCCAGGAACTTTCAGTGGCTCTGGGGCAAGGTGGCTCAGCCACTAATTAGAGCCAGTAAATAATTGAGCCAGAAAAGTCTAGAAGGTGTTTTCCACACCATGATTAGTGGAAGTAAAATTTTCTTTTCTTCTTGTATGTGTATTTAGAAGCAAGGGCTTATTCATACCTACCGATGTGGAGTGGGTAGAAATTGATAATACAACTCACATGCACAAAGACTAAAATATCCATTTTAAGGCTCAATATTTTGCCAATTTTAAGGAGTTATTGTATACAGGTAGGATGGGATCAGTCAAAGGCACAGAGCTATTCTATACAAACAGAATCGATAGAAGGAAATCTCAGAAAACCTTTATAGTCCTCTAATAAAAATAACAACTCTCACAGATATGTGAGAGTTTATGAACCACTTACAAAAAACTTATAAAAGTTTATGAACCACTTTCCTCACAACATCTATAGGAGGCAAATAGTATAAATGTAATTGTGCCCATTTCAAAGATGAAGAAACTTAGAACCAGAGAAGTTAAGGATCTCACCCTGTTCAAACAACTAGTACTGAAAACTTTCCTCATAACAACTGTATGAAATAAGAAGTACAAGTCTTTTTTTTTTTTTTTTTGCTGAGGCAATTGGGGTTAAATGACTTGCCCAGGGTCACACAGCTAGGAAGTGTTAAGTGTCTGAGATCAGATTTGAACTCAGGTCCTCCTGACTTCAGGGCTGGAAGTACAAGTTTTAATGTCTGTATGAAGAAGAAATTTAAGATTCAAGGAGACAAAAATTGTTCATGGCTGAATAGTTAACGAGATCAGAGACAGCTCTCTGGTTTGGGGATCCAGCACTATTTCTATGATGTATCACAAGTCATAGAATTCCATGAAAAAACACATTACCAGGAGGAATGAAGGAAGGGACCACAGACCAGGGTGCTAGACCTAGCAAATGCTGGCATTGCATCCATAGGCTTAACAAGTTTCTAAGCCATGCTTTATTCCACTTGGGTCACTTAAGCTTTAATGAAAAAGTGCTTCCAGCATATGGTCAGCATTCACCAAGTATGTGCTAATATTAATGACTTATGTACCCCCGAAGTCCCTTTATAGCAAATCACCCAGAGCCAAACCTACATTGAGCCAGGAAGCTAACAAGATTTGGTACACTTTGTACATACCCCAAACCCTGCTCACATCACAGCCTAAGAACCCTAGCTCTCCCAGACAGGACCCATCCCCAAGGCTGGAGCGATTCTATTCTATTTTTTTTTCTATGGTGGAGTGTGACTTTCTGCACATATTAACCCTCCTTCTTGTCCTTCACAAGATAAACAGCATTCTAACTTTGTTCTTCCTTCTGAGACCTTTATGCTCTCAGAACAAAGGGACTCTTCAGGTCCCTGCTGGAAAACAAACACAGATTCATAAAAGAAATAAACTCAGCAGCTACCCTGAGGACCAAAATGAGAAAGAGGAGAAAAAAATAAAAGGCTGGGGAACTTTCCAGGGTTCATCCACATCTGCAAGGATGTTAATAGCCCTCCTGGAGGGCCATCTCCCAAACTTCCTCTTTGAAGAAAATAGGAGCCTCACCTGTTTCCAGACCTAGGTTTTACAATGCCCAAGTGTTTACAGGGAGGCTGGCTGTTTGTGAAATCCAGGTCTGGCTGGTGCCTGGGAATGTGGGAATCTCCTCATTTTCTTTCTCGGACCATCCCCAACCCAATATGAATAATCAATAATCCCTTACAGACACACAGCATTTGATCCTTACAAAGCACTCAGTTTATTTCCCCTCATTTCAGTCCTATAATGATCCCCTGAGGAAAGGTTGGTATGACCATTGACCTTTTGCAGGACACTGTAAAAAACCACATTATCCCCATTTTACAGGTAAAGAAATGAAGAATCACAGACATTCAATTTGACAGTCTTTTGTGACAAGTAATTCACATATTTTATCCTGGTTTAGCAATAAACATTTATTAAGTGCTTACTATGTGCCAAGTACCATGTAATTTCACTGGTATAGAGAATTCCCAGTGAAGAAATTCCATTTACCAATGCTGGCCCCATAGTTCTGCAATTTATAGTTTGAGAACAACTTGGAACACAGAGACTGCGTGATTTGGCCAGGATCACCTCACAAAAACATATCAGAAGGGAGCTTTGACCTCAGGTCTTTTGGTCTCATTTCTGTCACTTTTTCTACCCTTTCACCTCCCACTTTACAGATAATAAAATAATAGAGAACTTCTATTTCTACTCTATTTTAAGGTTGATATATGCTTTCTTGTAATTCTATGAGTTTGGTAGTACTGGAGTGTGCTAGAGGTAACTTAACTAGCTCCTGAGATAATTGTTCAATTTCCAATGTGATCTTTTACATGTGGGAAATCCACAGACACTACATTGTTTTGTTGATTGTCTAAACTTAAAAATGGATGATGTAGAAACTGTTCATATATTAAAGTTAAAAGTGTGCTTTGTGTAAATTTTTTCCCCCAGAGAATCAATTGCTAAATATTGATTGCACACCTCTGTGTACTGGTATTATTCTCATTTTATGTATATACATTGCTTCAGAGACAGCTAGGAAGTATAGTTGATTGCCTGGCTTGAAGTTAGGAAGGCCTGAGTTCAAATATGCCATTAATTACTTATTAGCTATGTGACCTTAGACAAGTCACTTAACTTATATCTGCCTCAGTTTCTTCAAAAGTAAAATAGGGCAATAATAGCAATTATCCCACAGGTTGTGAGAGTCAAACAATATATGTTTGTAAAGTACTTAGTGCAACGTTTAGGCAGCTAGATTGCACCGTGGTTAAAGCACTGGTCTTGGAATCAGCAAGACTCATGAGTTCAAATCCGGCCTCGGACACTTATTAGCTAAGCAGGTCACTTAACTGTTTGCCTCAGTTTCCTTATCAGTAAAATGAGCTGGGGAAGGAAATGACAAATCATTCCATTATCTTTGCCAAGAAAACCCCAAGTCAGATACGGTTGGAACTAGCACCATGTTTGGCACAGGTAAGAGTTCATTAAAAGCTTTTCCCTTTCCCCTTCTTTCCCTACATACATGAAAGTTAAGGCTCAAAGTGGTCATTTAACTAATGAGATACAGATAATTAAGAGGAAGAATTGAAACAAATTCAGATTTCTAAAACTTCAAAAATGATCATCACAACTATGGAGAGTGATTTGCAGAAGAAGAAACCAAGGACTCCAGACTTTTCAATTTCCAAACTAGTAAGGGAGAAAAATTAATAGATCAAGTAAGTAATTAAGTAGCTAACCCAGAGAAGTTGGGACAATTATTCAACATTTTGGATAAAATTGTGGATAAAATTCTTGTTTGTAGTTAGAAGACTTGGGTTTTCTCTATTACATCTGTATCCCAAAGAGATCATAAAAGAGGGAAAAGAACCCACAAGTCCAAAAATGTAGCAGCCCTTTTTGTAGGGGAAAGGAAATGAAAATTGAGTGGATCCCCATCAGTTGGGGAATGGCTGATAAGCTCTGGTATATAATGCAATAGAATATTATTGTTCCATAAGAAATGATGAGGAGGCTAATTTCAGAAAAGTCTGGAAAGATCTACATGAACTGATGCTGAATGAAATGAGCAGAACCAGGGAACATTGTACACAATAACATTAAGATTCTGTGATGATAAGTTGTGATGGATTTGGCTCTTCTCAGCAAGGCAGTGATTCAAGGCAATTACAAAAGACTTGGGATGGAAAATGCTATCCATATCCAGAGAGAGAACTATGCAGACTGAATGTGGATCAAACTATGCAAACACACACACACACACACACACACACACACACACACAAATTATTTTGTTTATTTTTTTCTTGTGTTTTTTTCCGTTTTTGGTCTGATTTTTCTTGAACAACATGACAAATATGAAAATATGTTTAAAAGAATTGCACATATACAATCTATCTTAGATTTCTTGATGCCTTGGAGAGGGAATAGGTAAGGGAGGGAGAGAGAAAAATTTGGAATGCAAAGTTTTACAAAAATGGATGTTGAAACCACATACCAAGATAAGATCTAAATGGGTTCATAATCTAGATATAGAGTGATATTATAAGCAAATTAGAGGAACATAGGATAGTTTACCTCTCAGACCTGTGGAGACGGAATAAATTTATGTCCAAAGAAGAATTGGAACTCTTAACTGAACACCAGATAGATAATTTTGACTATATTAAGTTAAAAAGTTTTTGTACAAACAAAACTAATACAGACAAGATTAGGAGGAAAGCAACAAATTGGGAAATCATCTTTACATTTAAGAGTTCTGATAAAGACCTAATTTCTAAAATATATAGAGAATTCTCATATTTATAAGAATTCAAGCCATTCTCCAATCGATAAATGGTCAAAGGATATGAACAGACAATTCTCAGATGATGAAATTAAAACTATTTCTAGTCATATGAAAAGGTGCTCCAAATCACTATTGATCAGAGAAATGCAAATTAAGACAACTCTGAGGTACCACTACACACTTGTCAGATTTGCTAAAATGACAGGAAATGATAATGACAAATGTTGGCAGGGATGTGGGAAAACTGGGACACTGATACATTGTTGGTGGAACTGTGAATGGATCCAGCCATTCTGGAGAGCAATTTGGGACTATGCTCAAAAAGTTATCAAACTGTGCATACTCTGACCCAGCAGTGTTTCTATTGGGCCTATATCCCAAAGAGATTTTAAAAGAAGGAAAGGGCCCCACATGTGCAAGAATGTTTGTGGCAGCCCTTTTTGTAGTGGCTAGAAACTGGAAACTGAATGGATGCCCATCAATTGGAGAATGGCTGAATAAATTATGGTATATGAATATTATGGAATATTATTGTTCTGTTAGAAACGATCAGCAGGATGATTTCAGAGAGGCCCGGAGAGACTTGCATGAGCTGATGCTGAGTGAAATCAACAGAACCAGGAGAACATTATACACAGCAACAACCAGACTATATGATGATCAATTCTGATGGGCATGGCTCTCTTCAACAATGAGATGTTTCAAACCAGTTCCTATTGTTCAGTGAAAAAAGCCATATACACCTAGAGAGAGGGATGTGAAATGTGGACCACAACATAACATTTTCATGCTCTCTGTTTGCTTGCATTGTGTTTCCTTTTTCAGATATTTTTTGTTCATGTAGATACGATTTTTCTTGCACAGCAAGATAAATGTGGAAATATGTATACATATATTCGATTTGTCAAGTATTTTAATATAATTAACATGTAGTGGACTTCCTGCCATCTAGGGGAGGGGTGGGGACTAGGGGGAAAATTTGTAATGGAAAGCTTTGTAAGGATTAATGTTGAAGAACTACCCATAGGTATGTTATGCAAATAAAAAGCTTTAATAAAAAATGGATGTTGAAAACTATCTTTACATGTATTTGAAAAGATAAAATACTATTGAATTTTTTTAAAGTCCTGTGTTTGAATCCTTGCTAATATAAATTATATCAGATAACTTTATCATTCAAGCTTTCCATAAGATAAAAAAGTTAGAGCAGATGATTCTTAAGATTTCTTCCAATTTTGTCATTGATATTCAGCAAAGGAATCAATAAAGGAACTCCAAATAAAAGAAAGAAGTCTTAGTATCTGAACTTTAATGTTCACTTTTCTTGAGGAAGAGAAGTTCCAGGTGAGAAGCAAGATTTACCTTGTCCCCCCAGAACAGCTGAATAAGCTTCTCATCCTCAAGGTTGGCCGATATTCACAGACCCTGTCAATTTCAGGATTGTTTTTTTTTTTTTACATCAAACACATTTGACAACTTTCTCTCTCTCTCTCTTTTTCCCTCTCTCCCTCTCTTTGTCTCTCTCTCTGCCTCTCTCTTACACACACACACACACACACACACACACACACACACACACACGCACACACAGACACACATTCATTCCCTCACTCATACTATTCTGGCAGAGACCATTTAGTTTGCCAATATTTCACAAGTAGACAGCTTTGTTTCTCAATACTGTGTAGGAAATTATTGTTTTTAATTGTCTGACTTTGCCTCGGTAAATGAACTCTCATACAGCTCTCTGATATAGTCAAGGTACAAGGGTCACATTGACTGAAAACAGAAAAATAGAATAAGATAGGAGTTGGAAAGTAGATTAGGACTAATTTGTGGAGGGCCTTGGATGCCAATCTATGTGGAGCTTGATACTTACATGGTAGAAGATGGAGATGAAGATGAAGTTTTTGAAAAGCAGAGTGATGATCATAAGAAAACTAATCTGTTATCACCATAAAAGATGGATTGGTGAAAGAAATGAAGGAAAGAAGAAAGGAAGGAGGTTTATTTTGTTGTTGTTCAGTCATTTCTGACTCTTCATGACCCCATTTGGATCATTTCTTGGCAAAGATACTGGAGTGATTTGCCATTTCCTTTTCTAGCTCATGATGGATGAGGAAACTGAGACAAAGGGTTAAGTGACCATGTTCAGAATTAGACAACAAATAAGCATCTGAAGGCAGATTTGAATTCAAGGAGATAAATCTTCTTGACTCTAGGTCAGGCACTTTATCCACTATGCTGCCTCTTTACCAAGTATTCTATTAAGTTTTACAAATATTATTTCATGTGCAGTTACATGTGCAATCATTCTTTAAAATTTTCTGTTGTGGAAATGCTTATTTTCTTCTACAAATTATTAAAAGAAAAATGAATAAAAAATTTTAAAAGGAAAATAAAATCAAAAATAAAAGTATTAAGAAAAAAACAAGAACAAATATTATCTCATTTGATTCTATTTTACAGTTGAGAAAACTGAGGAAGGCAGAAGTTAATTTCGTTTGATCCTTGCTGTGATTCTTTTTATGGTTACCATTGATTTTTGTTGTAGGAATAAATGACCTGAAAGATGTCCAACTCATATGTAATCCTTTTCTTCATCCCTCTTTTTGGAAAATATCTTACATTTAAGCCAAAAAAATAGCATTGTCCCTGAAACTTTGGTATAGAGGTTGAATGAGTCATTGAACATGACCTATGACCTATCTATTGCAAGATCTATCACAAGAAAAATGAGTAGTTGAGACAGGCTTCTTCAGGAATGAATCTTGTACAAGATTGCCCACCTGTACAGAAACAGGACATGGTATAGTTTCTCATTGTCTCTTGAATAGGCTTAAGAGTAGTTCTTAAAAGCTACTTTAAGATAACAAATTTTAAAGTGGAAGAAATCATTAAGATCATTTAATCTAACCCATAGGACAGCTAAGTCACTAAAGACCTGAGTTCAAATTTATCTTCAGACTCTTACTACTTGTGTAGCCCTGGGCAAGTCACTTAATTAACCCTTTTGCCTCAGTTTCTTCAGATGTTAATACTAGGAGAATATCCTAGGCTTTAATAACAAAAGAAGGAAATGACAACCCAGTGTAGTATCTTTGCCATGAAAACTTCAAATAGGGTCACAAAGCATGAGAGTAGACTGAAAGCCTAAGGAATTTCTTAGAGTGACAGTTAGGATGGATAATAGGATGGACATGGTTCCTTTGGAGATAGATTCTCTAGATATAGAAGATAATCTTATCTTCTATTTCCACTACATTTACTTAGAACCCTGTTTCTCCTTTGTAGGATCACTGCCAGTAATTAAAATTAATAGGAAATTCTCTACCATGAGTTGATCTTGTAAACAGTATATTTCCTCACCCCAACTATCTTAGTCTCCTGCTGCCTGAATTTATTGGACAGGAGGCAGCCCAAGCCTGTTGCCTTTTCACCTACACAACTTTTAGTGGATTAGTTTGGTTGCATAATAAACACAGACCGGCAGAAAGCCTAACATATTAGACTATGTAAAAAGGCCAAACAGAGGCAAAGGCTGTCTAAATTAATTTTTTAAAAGACTAAAAACTGTCCTTAGAAGCAATGCAGTTTTACCAATAAAACATTGGTTATATTCAAAATTCTGAAATGAGATTTTTAGCACCTATCAAGCATTGAAAAAACATGACAAACCCATCACATTTTCTCTTTAAACTCTAATTTTTCTGACAGTATACATTATCTCACTACATCAATGAAATCACAAGTCTGGGCATTTTTTAAAAATGTGTTTCCCATTGTATTGGGCCAGTGATTGCAGCTGGTAGATAATTTGTTTGGTGCTTAAGACCTACTGAGGCAAAGAAGATGGGAAGTAGGGGTACTTAGTCCCTAAACTGTCTGAGGTGCAAAGAAAATCACCAGAGAATTTAAATTCCCAAGTGCTTACCCCCCAAAAAATGATTGAGATCCAGGGCAGGGTGCGCTAGGACTCACAAAGCTGTGTCAAGAGCTGTCTGTTCTGGGCCTTGAGCCCATGCTTGCCTCTCAATATACCACCCACTCCTGGCTGTCCTGTATAGGGAGCTTCAGGGCCAGTTTAAACCCTTGGGACATATACCCTGTGCTTTTCATTAATTTTTGGCAATATGGTTGTGGAAGGGAACTGAGAAGCCAGCTCATCAAAAGTATCTGTACATAAAACTAGAATGTGACATATAATATCAGAATGTTAGGGCTCAAATATAGAGATCGTCTTGTCTAACTAATAGCTCTCATCTCCCATCTTACAGGAGATGAAACTGACACTCAAGATGATTTGTCAAGATTCTATAAACTTCAAATTAGTGACAAGGAAGACAGTCTTTCGATTCTTTTATTTAGCCACAAAGATTTTCTATTTACAATTAATAATTTGAAATAATAAATGATTGATCTTGAATACCAACTATATTATTTTACTTCTCAATGAAAAATATAGTATTTTGGCTGTTGAGATAATGTATGGGGAATACCATAAAACATCTAAAGTTCAGCAATAATCTGTTTCTAGTATCAATTCATTAGTAGTAGTCTACTCCAAAGCTTCAAATTATCTATAATCACATGGACATCGGCAGACTGATTTGGGTCATGTGACCAATAAAATGGAGATTAGATATTTTCTTTGAATAATCCCTAACATATCAATTATGTGAAAGAGGTAAAGGAATTGTGGCTATCTCTATAGGCTAGGACTACAAAAAAAAAATCTAATGAAATATTATGATAAATTAATAACAGAAAAAGCTAATTCTTAATCTGTAATATGTTCACTTAGCACCTCCCTGCCAACTGTCCCTCACTTTGACATGGTGGTATAACCTGACATATGGTATTGTACTTCAGAGCCCACTCAGAAATCTATTTGTTGTGGTTATATTCTCCATTAGCAAAAGCTTTCTTTACTCTCATCCCATCATTAGATGGCAACAAGCCACAGAAAGCTAATTTGGCCACCCATCCCTAAATCCCAGAGGAGATAGGGCTATAGGAAAGCTAAAACATGCTCTTCTTGGGGCTACAGTGTGCTATTATAGCAGCACTCAGGCAGATAACTATATTACATAGGAAATTGGAAAAGGGTATTAACTTGTGTATAGGATTGTACCAGCTCTAAAGGAAAAGGGGCTTGCACTCAGCTGGGCCAGTTCTGAATCCCAAGCAGGCACTTGGAGTAGTGAAAAGTAAAATCCTCAATGTGAAAGGAATTGTAACAGCTTTCAGGTCCATTTCTAAGATAGTCCACCCTCAACGAGGAAGGAGTCAGAAATGAGCAATAGGATAATATAAGGAGAAAAGACAAAAATTATCAAAGATCTCAGGAGAAATGAAACTCAAAAACATGAAGCACAAGTAGATTAAATAATAGGTAAGATATTAAAACAGAAGAGAAAATGGTCACCCAGATTTCTAAATAAATCTAAACATTTTGAATAAAAATTTCAAGACAAAAAAAAAGAAATGATGAAAAGGAATCTGTGGATTCCCAAGAGATCAAAGAACCAATAGCAGAATATTCCTAAATGATTCAAGATAGAGGAATTGCAAGAACAAAATACATGGCCTGTAAAGCAGAAATAATTAACAGAATAGAAAAAAATTTGAGAATCTACAATGATGAATATCTCCATATAAAAAGGAGAGAAAAACTGATTACTAATACAAATACATAAAAGTAAAGAACAATCTAAAACAAGAAAAGTGGAAAGCAATTACATTAAAAGTGCATAAATTCTATATAATAAAAATATATTCACACTCATTGTGTGTATATATATATATATTTATACAAAGAGAGAGTGAGAGAGAGCAATGTGTGTATAAATATCACAGTCTTCCCCGAAGAACATCAGAAAATAAAAATGTCTGAACATATAATTCAAGAAATAAAACAAGAACGTTATCCAGAACTTTTGAATAAGAAAAACAAAGCACCAACTGAAAAAAATCCACAGATCTCCTCCAGGCAAAAAATAAACAAACAAAATCCTTATGCTGCAAACTCTACACATAGTGATTAAATTAATTTCAATGACAAACAAAAAAATTTTCAAGTGACAAAAAGAAAGGCCTTCAAATAAAAATTAAGACTATAATGAACCCACCAGAAACTGCCTAAGGTTATAGAATATTGTGTTGCAAAAAGCAAAGGAGCTCAAGATGCAATCCAAGGTGACATACTCTGTAAACTTTAATCTAATGATAAATGAAAAAAAAGATGGAATCAATCAAAGAGATATGTGAAACATTTCTACCAAAAAACCCCAAACAGATTATTTGCTTCACAGGCATCCCAGACAATAGAAACATGAGGAAAGGTAAATAAATACAGCTACCAAATACAACATGTCAGAAAAAAATTACTTCAGAAGAAAACTGGAAATAAAAATATACTTATGAGGTTAAAAAAAGTAACAACAGAGGGACCATTAAGAGATTTTTTTTCCTAAAAATACACAAAGATTTAAAGATGAAAGCATAACTTAGAAAAGATGGCAGAGCAAGAGACTTAAACATACTGGACTAAACCTCATAACTCAGTCTACAAATGAATCAATATTTTGTCTTGTTTTGTTTTGTGTTACTAAAGTATAGAATGTGAAGGTTCATATAAAGAGAGAAGAGAGGAAGAAGACAGTGGGAATTTATAATGTACTTAATTAAGTCAATGATAAACATTAGCAGAGAAATAATTCCTTTAATCACTCAGGAAGAAGAGATATGTGAAAGAATGAGTGAATTGACAAAAATAAGGGACTGGAACAAAATTTATTGTGTATCAGGTAAATTCATAAAAGCAAACATTGCAGTCATGATATCAGATAAAACAAAAACAAAAATTCAGAACAAAAATAGAGATTAAAAATTAATTATTTTGAAAGGAACCATAGACAATAAATCAGCATCAATATTAAATTGCATGCCTCAAATGCATAGGACCTAAATTCACAAGGAAAGAAATTAACTGAATTATAAATAGCATAGATACTAATAATATAACAGTCCGAGGCTTTAATTAACAAATTTTTTTTAAAAGGAAAATATAGAATTGAACAAATTGTTGGAGAAACTATATAAAGGTAAGATATGACTTTTCCTAAATGATACTGCTAAAACATACATATTTTTCATAACTATATGGACCTTTTATAAAAATTAACCATGTATTTGGGAAAGATATTTTAGATAAATATTAAAAGGCATTAGTAATAAACATATATTTTACAAATCATAATATAACAAAAATAGCAATCATTTCAGGAAGGGCAAAAAAAGAGACAAATTTAAATGAATACCTAGCAATGGAATTCTAAATAATTAGTAAGTAAAAAAAAGAAATAATAGAAACGAGGAGCGGAGCCAAGATGGCGGAGTGAAAACGTGACTCTCTGCGTCTCCTCCGATCTTCTCTCAAATCAACAATAAAATAAGCCTCTGAACTGATCTTTAAGTCAACGAATTCAGAAATACTTGGGTACTGCTTGCTGGTATCTCTGAAGAACTTCACATCAGGTTTGTCCAACTCAGACAGAGGGATAAAGAGTGGTGTAGGCTGAAAGTGAGGGTGGTACTCAGCTCATTGTGGCAAAAACTCCAAACTCCAAACTCCAAACACATGGAGTTTATCTGAGGCACTCGGGACACTCTGCCCTGATTGGGGGCAGGTGTTCTGGCAGACTTGCCTTGTTTAAGGAGTAATTCAGACTTAGTCCTAGCTCCCACTGGCCCAGCACCTTAAATTAATTCGCCAAATTGCCCCAGGGCAAAGAGCTTTAGCCGACGTTTTTTCCAAACCTTAAAGAGATATACACACTATCGAAAAAAAAAATGGAGAAGCAAAAGAGAGCTCTCACCATAGACAGCTTTTATCGAGACAGAGAAGGGCTGACCCCAGATCCTGAGGTTCCTTTAGACAAAACTTCAGAGGATGTTATTAAGGACCATCACTGGTCCCCTTTTCAAAAGGCCTTTCTGGAAGATTGCATACAGAATCTCAAAAGAGAGCTGGGGAGGATAAATGGGAAAATAAACTGAAGTCAGTGCAAGAAGCCCTCCAAAAGAGATATGATAAAAACACCAATTTATTGAAAAATAAAATTAGTGAAGTGGAAAAAGAGTGCAATGAACAAATTGGCCAGTTACAAAAGGAGCTTAAAAAGGTAACTGAAGAAAACAACACTTTAAAAATAAGAATTGAACAAATGCAAGTGAATGACTCAATAAGACTTCAAGAATCAGTCAAACAAAAACAAAAAAAATGAAAAATTAGAAGAAAATATGAAATATCTCCTAGGAAAAACAACTGACTTGGAAAATAGATCTAGGAGAGACAATTTAAGGATTATTGGACTTCCTGAAAGTCATGATGAAAAAAAGAACCTAAACACTATCTTCCAGGAAATCCTGAAAGAAAACTGCCCCGAGATTGTAGAATCAGAAGGCAAAATCACCATTGAAAGAATTCACTGATCACCTCCTGAAAGAGACCCCAAAATTAAAACCCCAAGGAATATCGTGGCTAAATGTCAGGACTATAGCACCAAGGAACAGATTCTGCTAGCCGCTAGAAAGAAACAATTCAAATACTGAGGATCAATAATTAGAATCACACACAATCTGTCAGCCTCCACATTGAAGGATCGAAGGGCCTGGACCCAGATATTCCGTAGGGCAAAGGAACTTGGATTACAGCCAAGAATAACCTATCCAGCTAGAATGAGCATTATCCTCCAGGGAAGAAGATGGTCATTCAATGATATAGGTGAATTTCACCTATTTCTAATGAAAAGACCGGATCTGAACAAAAAATTCGACATCCAAACACAGAACTCAAGAGAAGCATAAAAAGGTAAAAAGGAAAGGAGTCTTGAGAACTTTATTTTTACTAGGGGGATACTTAAAGTTTAGGGGTATAAGTAACTAGATATTACTTTGATAATATGAAAAAGAGAACTAGAGGGGGAAAGGTTGTCATACTGGGGAAAAGAGGGGGAAAGTGGTAAAATAAGATCTAAAAATACAAGGAGGTAAAAACAAGGTAAAATCACTTGAAGAGGCAAAGAAAACCTAATATAATTGAGAGAAAGAGGGGAGGGAGATGAGCATTGTGTAAATCTTACTCTCATTAGGTTGGGCTCTAAAAGTGTATATCAGACACTTGATTTCACATAGAAACTTGTCTGTTGCTAGAGGGAAGTGGGAGGGAAAGGAGGAAAAGAAAGGGATAAACTAACAGAAGGGAAAATAGAAGAATCAGGGGAAAGGAGTATAACAGGGGGAGGGGACCTAAAGGGTAGAGTATTGTTTGGGGGAGGGGGTCATCAAAAGCAAAGTACTGAGGAGGGAGCAAGGGAGAAAGGGGAAAGGAAAGGGGAAAACATAACTTGGGTAAATAAGATGTCAGGAAATAAAGAATTAGTTATTCTAACTGTGAATGTGAATGGGATGAACTCTCCCATAAAGTGGAAGCAGATAGCAGACTGGATTAAAAACCAGAATCCCACAATATGTTGTCTACAAGAAACACATCTAAAACATAGTGACACATATAGGATGAAGGTAAAAGGCTGGAGCAGAAAATATTATGCTTCAGGTGAACACAAAAAAGCAGGGGTAGCAATCCTTATCTCAGATCAAGTAAAAGCCAAGATAGATCTAATCAAAAGAGATAAGGAAGGAAACTATATTTTATTAAAGGGTACCATAGACAATGTAGCAATATCACTACTAAATATATAGGCATCAAGTGCAATAGCATCCAAATTCCTAGGGGAGAAATTAAGAGAGATGCAAGAAGAAATAGACAACCAAACGATACTAGTGGGGGATCTCAACATTGCTCTCTCAGAATTAGATAAATCAAACCACAAAATAAACAAGAAAGAAACTAGGGAAATAAACCAATTGTTAGAAAAGTTAGGTATGATAGATCTATGGAGAAAGTTGAATGGAGATAGTAGGCAGTTTACTTTTTTTCTCAGCAGTCCATGGAACCTATACAAAAATTGACCGTGTGTTAGGGCATAAAAACCTCAAAATCAAATGCAGAAAGGCAGAAATAATAAATGCATCCTTTTCAGATCATGATGCAATAAAAATCACATGCAATATAGTCCAGGAGAAAATAAACCAAAAGTTAATTGGAAATTAAATAATCTAATCCTGAAGAATGAATGGGTGAAAGAGCAAAACATAGACAATGATAAGAAAAAGGAAAGAGGAAAATCAAATTGTTAGTCTCAAGAATGATAAGGGAGAACTTTCCTCCAATGAAGAGGAAATGAGAGCAATAATTAGGAGTTACTTTGTCCAACTTTATGCCAGTAAGTTTGATCATCTAAATGAAATGGAGGAATATCTACAAAAATATAGATTGCCCAGGTTAACAGAAGAGGATGTAAATTATTTAAATAGCCCCATATTAGAAAAAGAAATAGAACAAGCTATTAACCAACTCCCTAAGAAAAAATCTCCAGGACCAGATGGATTTACATGTGAATTCTACCAAACATTCAAAGAACAATTAATTCCAATACTACACAAACTATTTGAGAAAATAGGGACAGAAGGTATACTGCCAAATTCCTTCTATGAGACCGATATGGTGCTGATAGGTAAACCAGATAGGGTGAAAACAGAGAAAGAAAACTATAGACCAATTTCCCTAATGAATATTGATGCAAAAATTTTAAATAAGATATTAGCAATGAGATTGCAGAACGTCATCCCCAGCATAGTACACTATGACCAAGTAGGATTTATACCAGGGATGCAGGGCTGGTTCAATATTAGGAAAACTATCGCATAATTAATTATATTAATAACCAAACTAACAAAAACCATATGATTATCTCAATAGATGCAGAAAAAGCATTTGATAAAATCCAACACCCTTTCCTATTAAAAACACTAGAGAGTATAGGAATAAATGGGCTTTTCCTTAAAATGATCAGTAGCATCTATTTAAAACCATCAGCAAGCATCATATGTAATGGAGACAAACTAAAACCATTCCCAATAAGATCAGGAGTGAAACAAGGCTGCCCACTGTCACCATTACTATTTAATATTGTATTAGAAATGTTAGCTTTAGCAATAAGAGAAGAAAAAGAGATAAAAGGAATCAGAGTAGGTAATGAAGAAACCAAATTATCACTCTTTGCAGATGACATGATGGTATA
>JAJPUD010004856.1:877-135648 GCA_023553655.1 Myrmecobius fasciatus
GGGGGGAAGGAGGGGAAAAGCTTGGGAAAAAAAAGTTTTTGCAAAGGTCAATGTTGAAAGGTCACTCATATGTTTTGTAAATAAAAAGCTTTATATAAAAAAAATAAATAAAGCTGTAGGCAAATTGATGGGGAAAAAAACAGTATAATGTTTTCATTTTCAGTCAATTATACAGTATTTTTCCATTTTCAGTGAATGTAGTTACTTAATTGATTATGGTAGTGGATATTAGACCTCCCTTTAGATGGTAGGGTCCTGTTGTATCTATAACTTCTTTAAATTCTGTGAATAGTGGGAACATAAGAGCTGCCTCAGATCTTCAAAAGCCAACTGCAACTGAAAATATGTTAACTATTACTGCTCTTTGTCATTACCCTTTGCTTCATTTTGCATTGTGATCAATCTTTACCTAACCTAGACTTCCCTTCTAAAATTTCGTCTTACAGATTTTTCTTACATTACTCACATTGAACATCTCAGCTTTCAGTTACATTAATAATTATTTTCTAAACTTCCCTTGTAAAATGTCATCTTATAGATTTTTCTTACATTACTCACATTGAACATCTCAGCTTTCAGTTACATTAATATTTTTTGCTTCCACTTGCTTTCAGTTATTTTCTTTCTTTTGTAGTTTTTTTTTTTTATATACCATGTTTTGTTTCAGAAAAGATTTCAGTAACTACCAACGCATGTGGAGCCATATCCTTATTGTCTTGGTCAATTTTCTTTATTATTTTTGCTTGATGTGCTTCAATAAATAAAGAAGCAATTTCTTCTGTAATTCCATATTGTATGGTCTTTTCAATCACAGAAAGAGTCAAAAGTCTCTGTCTCTCTGTCTGTCTGCCTCTCCCTCTCTTTTTCTCTGTTCCTCCCTCTCTCCTTTATTATTGTCTTTCTTTTACAATCCCATTTTCTATTTTTCCCCTTCCTTTTTTGTTTCCAGGTCAACAAGTCAACTTTTTTTCCTTCCCATACTTTTTTTGTGCACTCCTCTTTTCATCTTTGACATAGTTTGTGGTCATCTATATGTACCATCTAGATTATGCTCTTAAGAGTTATTTCTGTGCCTTTTTTAGACTGAGTGTCTAAAGCCAGCCCAACTTGACCTGTTACACTTTTATTGTGTCCTAACCTTGTACAATTTGCATATATGTCCTATTTCCCCATATAAATTACACCCTGTCCTTTTCTTACATTGGGAACTGTTCCCCCATTCATCGTATATTATACTTTGACTGATTGCACATCAGGGTCATAGCTACATCAATAACAAGTCACTGGCTAACCCTTAGCATTACAGTTCCTGGTAATAAAAAAGTACCAATCCAATGACTCTCTTAGGGAGGCTTGTGGTCCAACACAAAACTTTCTACATATTCCTGCACAAAATTTTCAAACAGGTAAAGAGAGGTTGAAACATCAAGGAGAAACGACATATTAATAATAATAATAACTTGTTTTGCCACCTTCTCTGTCACACTTTTCATAATTTCACTCTACACAATGTCTATACACACAAACATACACATACACATGCACAAACACACACACACACACACACACACACACACACACACACACACCACTCGACTAGAAAGTTTCTCTTTTTAACATTCTGCTAAAGTGCACTGTATGGATTTTTTTTTTCCCATCACCATCTACTTTGTATTTTACTTATCAGTAAACAAGTCATATTCTTTCCAATACAATTTAAGTTACTTGAGGGAAGGAAGAGTCTGCTTCAGTTGGAAATCTCTTTATATCTCCATTTCCTTTTACCATAATTCCCTGAAATTGGTCAACATTTAATACATATTTTTAATATGTATTTTTGTTGAATGATCTGTTCTACCCTCTCCCACTGAAACCTTTAATTCTTTTTTAATAATTCTGCATAATTTATTTTATTAAACCTTTTTATTTTCAAAGCATATTCATTTATAATTTTTCAACACTGACCCTAGCCAAACCTTGTGTCCAAAAATTTCCCTCTCTTCCCCTTTCCCCTCCCCTAAATGACAAGGAATCCAATATATGTTGAACATGTGCAATTCTTCTGTTTATATTTCTACAATTATCTTGCTGCACAAGAAAAATCAGATCAAAATTTTTTAAAATGAGAAAAAAATGTGAGCAAACAACAATAAAAAGAGTTAAAATGCTATGTTATGATCCACATTCAGTTCCCACAGTCCTCTCTCTGGGTGTAGATGGCTCTTTTTATCACAAGATCACTGGAATTGGTCTCCATCATCTCATTGTTGAAAAGAGCCACATCCATCAAAAGTGATCTTCATATAATCTTGTTATTGCTATGTACAATGATATTCTGGTTCTACTTATTTCCCTTAGAATCAGGTCGTGTAAGTCTCTCCAGGCCTCTCTGAAATAATCCTGCTGATCGTTTTTTTATAGAATAATAATATTCCATAATATTCATTTACCAGAACTTATTTAGCCATTCCCCAACTGGTGGGCATCCACTCAGTTTCCAGTTTTTTGCCACTACAAAAAAAGGCTGCCACAAACATTTTTGCACATGTGGGTCCCTTTTCCTCCTTTATGATCTCTTTGCAATACAAGCCCAGTAGAAACACTATTGGATCAAAGGCTATCCACAGTTTCATACTTTTGCTTGATGTGCTTCAATAAATAAAGAAGCAATTTCTTCTGTAATTACATATTGTGTGGTCTTTTCAATCACAGAAAGAGTCAAAAGTCTCTGTCTCTGTCTCTCTGTCTATCTGCCTCTCCCTCTCTTTTTCTCCATTCCTCCCTCTCTCCTTTGATCATAATTCAAAATTGCTCTCCAGAATGGTTGAATCAGTTCACCAACAATATATTAGTGTCTCAGTTTTCCCACATCCCTTCCAATATTCATCATTATCTTTTCCTGTCATCTTAGCCAATCTGACAGGTGTATAGTGGTACCTCAGAGTTGTCTTAATTTGCATTTCTTTAATCAATAGTGATTTACAGCACCTTTTCATATGACTAGAAATAATTTAAATTTCTTCATATGAAAATTGTTCATATCTTTTGACCATTTATCAATTGGAGAATGGCTTGAATTCTTACAAATTTGAGTTAATTCTCTACATATTTTAGAAATGAGGCCCTTATTAGAACTTTCAATGTAACTTTCCCAGTTTATTTTTTCCCTTTTAATCTTGTCTTCATTGATTTTGTTTGTATAAAAACTTTTTAACTTAATATAATCAAAATTATCTATTTTGTATTCAATAATATATTCCAGTTGTTTTTGGTCACAAATTCCTTCCTTCTCCACAAATCTGAGAGGTAAACTATATTTAGTTCTTCCAATTTGCTTATAATATCACTTTTTGTCTAAATCATGAACCCATTTCAACATTATCTTAGTATAGAGTATTAGGTGTGCCTCAGTGCCTAGTTTCTGCCATACTAATTTCCAATTTTCCCAGAAGTTTTTGTCAAATAATGAGTTCTTATCCCAAAAGCTATGGTCTCTGAATTTGTCAAACACTGGATTACGATAGTCATTGACTACTTTTTCCTGTAAACCTAACCTGTTTCACTGATCAACTACTCTGTTTCTTAGCCAGTAAAAAATGGTTTTGATGACCATTGTTTTATGAGATAGTTTGTTATGCCACTTTCATTTGCATTTTTTCATTAATTTCCTTGAAATTCTTAACCTTTTGTTCTTTCATATGAATTTTGTTATTATTTTTTCTACCTCTGTAAAATAATTTCTTGAATTTGATTGGTGTGATACTGAATAAGTACGTTAATTTAGGTAGTATTGTCATTTTTATTATATTAGCTGGGCCTACCCATGAGCACTTGATATTTTTTCAATTGATTAAATCAGTCTTTATTTGTGTGGGAAGTGTTTTGTAATTGTGTTCATACAGTTCGTGAGTTTGCCTTGGCAGGTAGACTCCCAAATATTTTATAGTATCTACAATTATTTTAAATGGAATTTCTCTTTGTATCTCTAGCTGCTGGACTTTGTTGGTAATATATAAAAATGCTGATGATTTATGGTGGGTTTATTTTGTATCCTGCAGCTTTGCTAAAGTTTTGAATTGTTTTTAGTAGTTTTTTAGTTGATTCTCTAGGATTCTCTAAGTATTCCATCATATCATCTTCAAAGAGTGATAATTTGGTTTCCTCATTACCTACTCTAATTCTTTTAATCTTTTTTTCTTCTCTTATTGCCAAAGCTAACATTTCTAATACTGAATATTGAATAGTAATGGTGATAGTGGGCAACCTTGTTTCACCCCTAATCTTATTGGGAATGATTCTAGTTTGTCCCCATTACATATGATGCTTGCTGATGGTTTTAAATAGATGCTACTGATCATTTTAAGCAAAACTACATTTATTCCTATACTTTCTAGTGTTTTTAATAGGTGTTGGATTCTATCAAATGCTTTTTTCTGCATCCATTGAGATAATCTTGTGATTTTTGTTAGTTTGGTTCTTGATGTAGTCAATTATGCTAATAGTTTTCCTAGCATTGAACCAGTCCTGCATTCCAACTTGGTCAAGGTATATTATCCTGGGGATAACTAGCTGTAGTCTCTTTGCTAATATTTTATTTAATATTTTTGCAACAATATTCATTAGCAAAATTGGTTTATAATTTTTTTCTCTGTTTTCACCCTCCCTGGTTTTGGTATCAGTACCATATCTGTGTCATAAAAGGAATTTGGTAGGACTCTTTATTTCCCTGGTTTTTTTTAATAGTTTGCATAGTATGGGAATTAATAGTTCTTTAAATGTTTGGTAGAATTCGCAGGTGAATCCATCTGGCCTTGGAGATTTTTTTTTTAGGGAGTTGATTAATAGCTTGTTCAATTTCTTTTTCTAAAATGGAACTATTTAAGTAATTTATTTTCTCTACTGTTAATCTGGGTAATGTATATTTTTGTAAGTATTCCTCCATTTCACTTAGATTATCAGATTCATTGACATATAGTTGAGCAAAATAATTCCTAATTATTGCTCTAATTTCCTCTTCATTGGTGGAAAGTTCTCCCTTTTCATTTTTGATACTTAGAATTTGATTTTCTTCTTACCTTTTTCTAATCAAATTAACTAAAGGTTTATTTATTTTGTTGATTTTTTCATAAAATCAACTCTTATTTTTATTTCTTAATTCAATAGTTTTCATACTTTCAACTTTATTAATCTCCCCTTTTACTTTCAGAATTTCAAATTTGTATTTAATTGGAGGTTTATAATTTTGTTTTTTATGGCTTTTTTAGTTGCAAGCCCAATTCATTGATCTTCTTTTTCTCTATTTTATGCAAGTAAGGATCTAGAGATATAAAATTTCCCCTAATAACTGTTTTGGCTGCACCCCATAATTTTGGTATGTTGTCTCATTATTGTCATTCTCAGTTGTGTCTATGATTTGTTGTTTCATGCACTCATTCTTTAGGATTAGATTATTTAGTTTCCAATTAGTTTTTGGTCTATTTTCCCCTGGCCTTTTATTGCTTGTGATTTTTATTGCATCATGATCTGGAAAAAAAATGCATTTACTATTTCTGCCTTTCTACATTTCATTTTGAGATTTTTATGCCCTAATACATAGTCAATTTTTGTGTAGGTTTCATGTACTGTCAAGAAAAAAATATAATTCCTTTCTGTCTCGATTCAATTATCTCCAAAGGTCTATCATACCAAACTTTTCCAGAATTCTATTTACTTCCTTAACTTCTTTATTACTTATTTTGTGGTTCAATTTATCTAGTTCTGAGAAAGCAAGATTGAGGTCCCCCACTAGTATAATTTTACTGTCTAATTCTTCTTGCAGCTCTCTTAACTTCTCCTCTAGGAATTTTGATGCTAAACTACTTAGTGCATACATGTTTAGTATTGATAGTGCTTCATTATCTATGGCATCTTTTAGTAAGATGTAGTTTGCTTCCTTATGCCTTAATTAAATTTATTTTTGCTTTTGCTTGGTCTGAGATCAGGATTACTACCCCTGCTTTTTATTTTTAATTCAACTGAAGCATAATAGATTCTGCTCCAGTCTTTTACCTTTTCTCTGAATGTATCACTCTGCTTTAAATGTGTTTCATGTAAACAACAAATTGTAGGATTCTGGTTTTTAATCCTGTCTGCTGTCCACTTCTGTCTTATGGGAGAGTTGCCCATTCACATTTATACTTAAAATTACTAAATATATTTCCTGCCATCTTGTTTTCCCCCAGTAATATTTTTCTTTTTCCCTTCCTCTTTTCCCTCCTTCCCAATATTTTTCTTTTGACCACTCCCTCCCTCAAACAGCCCTCCCCTTTTACAGCCTCTCCCCCTTCTTAAGTCTTTCTCCTTCTATGTCTGTTCTCCCTTCTTTTAGGCTCCCCTTTTTCTTTCTCCTATCTTCTTCTACTTCCCTATAGGGTGAGACAAGCTTCTCTGTGAAGTTAAATGTGTCTGATATTTTCTCTTTGAACCAAATAGAGTAAGATTCACATAATGATGATCATCCATCTTTCTTTCCCATAATTGTAATAAGTCTTTTTTGCCTCTTCAGGAGATGTAATTTACCACTTGTAACTCCACTTTCCTCTTCTTCCAGTAAAATCACCTTTCCTCTTCTAGTTTCTTTTTTATATTATCACAATAAAATCAAATTGTACCTGCACCCTTCAAGTATACCCATAACAGAGATACAGATCTCAAGATGTAAACATATCATCTTCCCATATGGGGATATAAGCTTTTTAACTTTTATAAGAAAGTTATTTTTTTCTTTCCTTTTTACCTTTTTATGCTTCTCTTGAGTTCTGCATTTGAAAATCAGATTTTCTGTTCAGCTCTGGTCTTTTCATCATAAATAAGTGAAATTCACCTGTTTCATTGTCCATCTTTTTCCCTGAAAGATAATGCTCAAATTTACTGGATAGTTGATTCTTGGCTGTAATCCAAGTTCCTTTGCCTTTTGGAATATCAGATTCCATGTTTTTCAATCCTTTAAAGTGGAAGTTATTATGTTCTGGGTAATCCTGATTGTGGCTTCTCAATATTTGAATTGTTTCCTTCTGGCTATTTGTAATGTTTTCATCTTTATTTGATAATTCTTTAATTTTCCTATATTTCTTGGAGTTTTTATTTTAGAGTCTTTTTTTCAGGAGGTGATCAGTGAATTCTTTCAGTGGCTATTTTACCCTTTGGTTCTAGGACATCAGAGTAGTTTTCCTTGATGATTTCTTGAAAAATGATATCTAGGCTCTTTTTTTTTAATCATAGTTTTCAGAAGATCCAATAATTCTTAGATTGTACCTCCTAGATTTAGTTTCCAGGTCAGTTGTTTTTCCAATGAGATATTTTACATTTTCTTCTATTTTTTTTTTCTTTTTCTTTTTTTTTACTGATCCTTGAAGTTTCATTGAGTCATTCACTTCCATTTGTTCAATTCTAATTTTTAATGAATTATTTTCTTCAGTTAATTTTTTAATCTCCTTTTGCATTTGGTCAAATGAACTTTAAAATTAAGTGTTTTGTTTATTGCACTTTTTTTCCATTTCACAAACTCTGTTTTTCAATAAATTTGTTTCTTTTTCATATCTATTTTGACAGCCAATTTAGGTTACCCTGGGACCATTGCTGCTGAATGACTTCCACTGGATAGACAAGCTAGGTCTCGTGTTTTTCTGGGGTTCAAAGGCTCACTATTTGCCTTTTGTATTTATGTTGGATGGCTCACAACTAATTTACTGATCCACTGGCTTGTAATATGGATGGAGTAGACTAAGCACCTCCCAGTAGATTCCCTGGTGCACATACACCACAACATCCTGGCTCCCTGTGCTGCATCTGTGCCCCTAACCAATTGAAACAGATGTTTCTGAAGTTCTTCCAAAGTATCTTCTATTGGAAATTTTTTATGGCTCTATCACTTCAAAGCCAGTTCAGAGGCTTTATCTGAGAGACATTAGAAGGAACTCAGATATAGATGTGTCTACTCTCCACCATCTTAGCTCCACTCCTAAAACCCTTCATTCTTTTGCTGTTTCTGGATTAAATCCTTCTTTAGCTGAAGATGAATCCTCACTTAACTTTGAATCAGTTGTTATCTTTGTTGTCTTTGTTGAAGTTAATGTCTTTGTTGAGACATTAAATTCTACATTAATGACTTTCACTCTTCTTCTTCCCTATTCCCTGTTTCTCCTGAAACTGGACCACCCAATATAGGGTGTACTTATCTTTTACTCTTTCTATTATCCATTTCTGCTATATATTCATTCCCTGGTACCAATCACGAATCTTAAGTAGTTGCTAACCAGATCAAGACAAAATGAGAAAATCCTTATCCGCCCTTCAAAGTATTGTATAAACTTCATAAATGCCTATCTTAAGAAATACAGAGAACCAAAAAATTAATTGTAATAATTCTAGTATTGTTGGGGGAAGTAAAATGAATCCAGAGATATAAATTAGAAGAGCTATATTTGATTAGTAATTTTGCTATTAGTCTTCTGTATAGCTTTATGCAACATATTTGACCTCTTTCTTCTTCAGTTTCATCTATAAAATGAGGGATATTCTGGTGAGTAAAATAAAAAACATGAATATGTTTTGAAAAGCTAAATAGCATTATCATTTATTTCAAAATTTCCATGATTTGATCAATATGGACTTTCATTTTACTACTATAGATTCATTTTACTACTATATAGATCATAGGTTATGATCTATAGTATACCTCTGAGCCTTCATATATTTATAAAATGATTCAGACAAAAGAAAATCAGTAACCTAATGACCAAATTTCTGTTTATTTGAACAAAAGTTATTATAATCTTGTTTTGATATTTCTTCTCTGATTAAATATAAATCTGTTATTACAGGTATAAGACCTCCAAAATGCATTTTGAATCAATGGAATCTTGGTACATTAGAAGAAACCACAATCCATGGTAACATAAAAGGGCTTGCAAAAATTCCAAAAGAAAGTTTTATAGAAAAAGAAATTACAAGTAAACGTAAGTTAACATTCATGTAAATAATGGGATAAAATTTTACCAGCAAACTCAAATATTCACTAGACAGGAATTAAAATAGTAACAAGTATCATGTGACTTCAGAATAACAAGAAAAATAATTTCAAGTTTCAAAGTGATGTCTTTTTAAAATTAATGTTCTTTGTTCATTGTTTTACATTATACCTTTAAAAAATCACCTCTATCACCTATTTTATAATACTTAGCTCCTCCCTTACTAGTCCTGACTACTAAGTTTGTGATGGGCCAACAGACATCAAAAATATCTTCTACAACTTAAAGAAAACCTAAAAATATTTCTAAACTTTGATTACACACACACACACACACACACACACACACACACACACACACTTTCATTCCAGAGACTTGATATTGGTGGCATTATTCAGATTTTTTTTCAGAAATCAACTATAATGTTTAATTTAATTTCATGTTTAATGTTCATTTGATACCAAATAAAAATGAGGGAGATTTCCAATTGAAAACCTAGACTTGTGGAAAAGTTTTAAAATATAAAGTTTTTTTAAATAAACATTATTATTCAAACAAAAAACATGAATTTTCATTTCTATCAAGCATACTTTAAAAAATGTATAGAAGAAATAAACACCTGAAAAAAATCATTTGGTGTTTTAATGACTTTGAAACAATAATAGTTCATAACACCTAATGATGAAATATGACTAAGCTAACTCATCTGTAGATGAAATTACTTAAGACACTTCAAGAAATTCCCTTAATTCGAATAGTGGTGAAACCATAAAATATTTTTATGGAGACCTGAAAACAAACTCAATTGTATCTTCTGTCTAAGACCTTATAAGTTTGTAACTTTTATTAATTTTATTTTTCAAAGCTAAAATGTTCCACTTCATAGAGAATAATTTGTAATTCACTGATTATTGTGGCTAGAAGATAGTTATTTACAATATTGTTTTCAATCTGCTAGAAAAAATTCTTTGTGCATAAGGAATCTTTATAAATAAGAAAAAGAGCTTATATAAAATAGTACACGATATAAATAATCATGATTTAGGTAAATTTAATGTTTTGATTACAAAATGTTTTTCTACAAACAGGACATTTTGATAGTTTGAATTTGGAGTAAGAGGTCCTGTATTTACATCCTAAACTCAAGCTAGTGTGAATATGGGCATAGCATATAATCTCTGTGGACCTCAGTTCAATTGTCTATAAATTAGTTCACAGTAGATGATCTCTAAATTCCTTTCAGGTTCTAAATCTATTATTCTGCCATCATATTGATTAGAGAACTAACTGGACTCTCAGTCAGGAAAACCTGGATTCAAGTTCTGTCTCTGACACATATTAGTTAAACCTAAACAAATCACTTAACCTCTCAATGTTTTGGGAAAATAAAACTTTGTTATAGAGCAGTTGCAATTTTGTATTGATGGAGTTTCCTCATTGGGAGTTTCTTTTTAGGAAATCTCTAGGGCAATATAATCAGGTCTCTTCCACAAGAAAAATAAAATCATTGAAATGATTAACAGATGAGGAAACCAAGACACAGTAAAGTGAACTGCCCAGGGGGACAAAACTAGGAATTGTCGAAGGCCACATTTGAACTCAGGAAGATGAGTCTTCCTAGTTCCAAGACCTGTGCTCTATTCACTTTCAGTACATACAGGATGAATGAGTTTGAAGATGGAAATGAAAACTAAGGACAACAAAAAAATTTTCTTTAAGATTTGTTTTGTGTTCCATGGAGGTTTTTTATGTTGTTGTTGTTGTTGTTTTGTCATATTAGAGAAAAGAAGAGGATCAAAAAAGGGATATATAACTCCTTAAGTATGAACATTTGGTTATAAAAAGAATACTTGTTTAAGTAGGAGATTAGTTTCTCCAGTCCCTTCATATCTAACTTTCTGTGATCCTATTAAAATTCTACCCAAAAAGGAAAGACATAAGTACTTCATTTTTACAGAGATAATTATTCTTCCTCCACAGCATAGTACTGGAGAGAACTCTGGAACTGAAGTCTAGACATTTGAATTGTAGTCTTGGCTCTGCTGCAAACTGTGAGCTGGAGCAAGTTACTATTTTCTGGATCCGAGTATTATGTGTCAAATGGGGACAATGAACCAAAAGAAGCATAAATTCCCTCCTTATCCTAAACTTCTAGGTAAAAAGTTAGTCTTGAAGCCTGACTGAAGTCAGTTTGATTTTCTTGTTTCCTCCTTATTACACACACACACACACACACACACACACACACACACACACACACACACTCACACACACACACACAAACTTCATTATTCAGATGTTATACATGCAGCCCATCTCCTACACATTGCTGTGAGTCTCCCTTTCCCTGCTATTAGACTAAAATATGATGGGGAAATATGTAACAAAATAAACAAAAATATAGTAGAACATAGACAATGTTAATAAAAGATTTGCTACATCAATATACAGCTCTTAGGAATCTTTATATCCTGCTTAATAACCCCATTTGGGTTTGATATCATTGCCATAGATTACTTTAAAGGTTGCTTATCTCATTATGCATACCTGAAAAGTATTATTGAATGAATACAACTTTAAAAGCTGACTTTTAAAAAGAAGATTCTTGTTCAATTTTTAAACTTATCTTTAAACATCTAAAGATGTTTTAAACATCTTTAAACTATGACTGATTTTCATTTTAAAAATGCCAAAAACTCAAGTGATAGAACAGAGATTATATTAAAGCATTTTAGAAATCGTATTCAATTAGTTTTCTTAATGCCCTTCTCTCTGTCAACATCATTCACTGGTGGTTGTCTGGATGGGTTCCTCCAATGGGAAGTCACTTTTTCTCCAGCTAAGTGTCCAAATTCAGTACATCATCCTTCCCTCAGTGAAAATGAATCTATTGCCTTGTCAAAAATAAACAAAAATAAAATATGGTGATTTATCTCAGAGAAAAGTTTAAAAACACCATGAAGCTTCTTAGAAGCAATCTTTGTCAATCAGTTGACTAATAAGCATTTATTAAACACTTATTTTGTGCCAAGAACTGCAAAGTTCTGGGGATATAAAGAAAGTTAGAAACAACAACAATACAATATCTAGAATGCAGAAGCATAAATTCTAATGGGGGAGACAACATATAAAGAATTATTTTCATATAAGATATATACAGTATAAATAGAAGGAAAACTCAGAAAGAAGGGATTAACAGCAGTCAGCAGCCAGTTCTACTAATTAACTTCTACCTAATCATTTGTGAACCCAGTTTACTTTCCACGTGCTGAGTGTATCTGTTCCATTAGTTTTGATGAATCAGTTCTATGGACTGTCCATCTAATGAATTATGTAGACTAATCAACAGACATTTTTTACCCTTTGAGTTTTTCTTTCATGAACAATTAGGCTCAACCCTTTTTAAATAGTTATGAGTCATTTTGTATAAAATTTGATAGATAATTCATGTTCTGTTTGGATTCTCAACTAGATATACCAGTCTGCCAATCAATAAGCAAATATCTGGTACTGTGTACCAGACATAAAGAGGCAAAAGGCAGTCCCTGCCATTAAGGGGCACACAAATGACAGGATCATCATAATTGAGATAGGACTTCAGTGACCACCTAGTATACTGAACAAGTAAACATCTATCTTTGTATAAGGACCTTCAATGATGAGAAGATACCTTTTCCCAAAATAGCCCATTCTACTTTTATATGGCTTTAATTATTAGGAAGGTTTTCATTATACTTTCTGACCCCTGAAAAATCCTACACTAAACTTAATTGTTCCCTCACTCTTCAAGTAGATAATTCTCTATCTTCTAGGCTATATATACTCTTTACCTCTGAAATTACACTATGTCTTCCTAAAGTCTAGACCTGAAAATACATTTGCCATATCCTACTATTGTTTACAAGGGATCAGAATCATAGAACCACAGAACTTCAAAGTGGGGAGTACCTCAGTAGACATCTAATCAACCCGTAAACAAAAAAGGCTTTTTTACTACATACAAGAAAAGTGATCATCTAGCTTCTTCTTGAAGACCTCCAATGAAGAGAAACTCAGTAGCTCCCAAAAGAAGCCCATCCTACTTGTGGTAGTTCCTTTAATCATCAGCAAGTTTGTCTTAACTTCAAATTTGAAACTACTTTTTTTTCAACTTCCCACTGGTTCTGGTCCTAGAGCCAAAGAAGACAAGACTAATCTGTCTTCCTCATAACACTGCATCATGTCATTTATTTGTTTTTTTTTTTCCTTTGAAAAACAGAATGATCTTTAAACTGAAAATGACAACATAAAAAGTTTTGACAAGAGTTGATACTCAAGAGAAGTAAGGAAATAATAAGAGAGAACCTAGCTCCTCCTGAAAAATCTAAATTAAGTGGTCCAGAAGAATTATGTCTCTGAAAGAAATGATAGGTGTAACTGGTGAGCACCACCAGTGGAGAAATTTGAAAAATCATGGAAAATGGGAGATATATCACAAAATTGGAGAGGAAAAAGGTTGTTCCAATCTTTAACAAAAGGAAGAGAATGGAGTCCAATATTTTAAAATAAGGATCTTGTCTTTGATGTCCTGGAAAACTTTAGAATGGGTCATATCACATAACAAACCTTTAGAGAAGGAAGTGGTTACAAAAGGCCAGCATGGCTTCTTAACATTAAAAAAAAAAAAAAAAAAAGGTATGACTGAATAATTTCACTTCATTTTTAACATGATTACTAAGGAGAATGCTGTGAATCCAGCTTATCTCTATTTTTAGCAAAGCTTTTGATAAAGCATCTCATAACATTTGCATGGAAAAGATAGACAAAAATGGATTAGACAATACTACATTCAGATCGATTCTGAATGGAATGGATGGCTGAACTCGAAAAGTCATGATGGATCAATGCCAACAAGGTTTCCACGCATCTATATTTGATTGTGTACTATTTAATGTTTTTATCATTGACTTGAAGGAAGAAAAAAATATTACAGATAACATAAAAGACGGGAAATATAGCCAACAAAATGGAAAACAGAGTCAATATCCAAAAGGATCTTGACAGGCCAGATCATTGGACTGAATCTAATAAAATGAAATTCAGTGAGCTTAAATGTAAAAGTCCTTCACTTTGATATTTAAGAAAAATCAACTTCACATACATTAGATAGGAGAATCATAGTCAACACATGCTCTGAAAATGAACTGGAGGTTTGGGTGGATTGTAAATTCAATGTAACTTAATAGTAGGAGAAGGGGAAAATGAGAGAAAGGAAGGAAAGGTAAGGTTTTTCCTTTCAAATGCAAATTTTTAATCTGCTTACCCCATCCCACTAGAATTAGGAAGTATTATGGAAAGAATCTTATCCTATTTTTCTACTTATTCTCACATCCTATTTTATCTTCCCTTGCCACTTCTATCTATTACTAACTCATCTAAGAAAGCACTCTATTTCGGTGCATGGGAGTGGCATCCATAAGCCAAAGGAATGTTCAAAACATTCAAACATATTCCTATTTGTTCTGCTCTCCAAAAAGTATCAATTTATTCTTGCCTAAAGAATCATTTGCCCCAAATGGACTTTTCTTGATTGATTTGCGAGGGACCAGGGTTGTGTCTTGGCTGCTTTGAAATTTAGAAATTAATCAGTTAATGCATCACCATTCCTGGCCTATAAGGTTCAGAGCACCCACATGAATTGACTCTTAAGTTACTGCTTGGATTTGGAATTCTTTCTCCAAATCAATTGGTTAAATACCTCTATAGAGGTATTTAATCAAAAACATAATAACTGTTTAAGCATCTTGTAGATATTAATCAAGATTCAGGTAAAGACTGGACTAAATAACCTCAAGTTTCTTCTATGCTAAATTTCAGTATATGTTCCAAAGTGATGATTAATTTATGAAATAGTAACAGTTAGCAATAGAAAAAGGTGGCCTTTGATCCTTTCATTGCCTTCCCCCAGTTTGTATCTTGATCTCTTGATACCTGCTTGAGTATGTGTGTGTGTGCAGATATCTACTGCAATGGCAAATTATGACAAGGTCAAGACAAATCATTTAAAAAGCTAGAATCTGACAAGGCAATGCTATTTTTGAGTTGAATAAATTCTATGAGTAAACAGTAGAATGAACATTTTCTAGGACAGTATTAGAATTTCTTTATCCAGAATATTATTCTTAACCCACAAGGATCTATGGATAGATTTCATAAACTTTGATGGGTGAAAAATTTACACCTTTATTTTCAGTAACTTTTAAGTTTTCTTTGTAATTTGCTGTATTTTATTTTATAATTTTAAAAAAATTGTTCTGAAAAGGGGTCTATAGACTTCACCAGACTGCCAGAAGGGTCCATGAAACAAAAAGGGTAAAGAGCCCCTGCTCTAGATTGCTGAAAACTTATTTTTTTCTTGCTGTTTGTAGTGTCATCAACTGACTACAAATTTCCTCTAGAATTAAGAGAACTTTTTGGTTTTAATTTTAATGAAATAGACAGTGGATAGTTAAAATCTGACTTCTAAACAAAAAAGCAAAATATCTCCCTTTTTAGGATTGGAATGTAAGCAGTTATAGAATTTCAGTATCTGGAATGCCTCAGGATTTACAAGCCAGCTCCCCAAAGCCAGTACATTATTAAATTATTTACAAGACTGAACTTCTTAATGCTCATTTCTCTTTTTAGTCTATTACCACATTAAGACTTCTAACATCAGTGTGAAGATAGTGTTTGGCAAAGTATAGTTTTCTTAAGTCTTTCCCAGTTTTTAGCTAAAGCTAAAAAAAAAAAAAAAAGCTTAAAAGCTCTATCAGCAAGAGACTTTTGGGTAAAACCAGATACAAAAAAATGTATTCCAGTTACTTCTGTTACCTTTTAAACCATAAGTCAAATAGTTGTGTTTATCAGCAAACTCAGTTATCAAGTACTTAAGGAGCATGTATATGCAGATGTTATTAAGGAATACAGAAGATAAAGAAAAACCTTTATTATAGTAATAAGACATAAATGAAATTAATTATTCCAAGATATACTGAAGTTGAATTAATTTTCACGCACCAATATTTGCCAATTGATATTTTTCAGGGATATTTCAAACAAGTGGCAAAAAGGGCCAAGATTCCAGATGTTATGGATTTTTTTTTTTGGCATCTGTTCCCTGCCTAAGCAATTTCTTTTCTCTCTCCACAAGGTCTCCCACATTTCAATGAATCTATTACTCCATCAATATGGGAATTTCCTCCAGTTACGCCAATCACAATATCATGTCTGTTTATCATGTGTAACCATCGTGTATGTCTTCCCACAAATTCACCATTGGTGGTCCACCTAAGGTGCTTGGAGGGTTCCTCATGTTCTCCTCCTATTGGGAGCATACCAATGGACTACACAAGCTGTCAATGGATATGCCTCAAATTTGCTGCATAATAATCCTATCTTCTTTTTTCTATTAATTCTTTTTGATGATATCCCTCACACTACTTCTTCTGATAAATAACTTGTTCATAATATGTTGTATACACACTGTATATGTCTCTCTGTTGCCCTCTGAGTAATTCCCTATTCATGTAGATAATTATAGTAGACTATAAACTTAATGAGGTCAGGAGATATCTCTTACCTGAAAATTGCATTCTCTAACACAGAACTCTGCACATGTGTGTTTAATGACTGACTGAATATTTCAACAATATACATTTTTTCATCTACTTTATTCTCCAGTGTGGATGTTTAGATTGATATCTTGATTACTTGGATCACACCAAGGAAACTTAGTTGTATTTATGGGATGATTCACATTGAATAGTTTTTAAATAAAGATTTATGGGAAAACCTGTCCTCTTTAGGTGGCATGTTGAATATCACTTCATCAACTAAAAATCCTTTTATTTGAACTTTATATAAAGTATCTTGCACTCCAAGGAAAAAAAAATCATTAGCAGAAAATTTTTGACTTCCCTATTTAACACCTCTCTTTGGGTGAATACTTAGCAAATCACTGAACAGAATTTTCTTTGTAGCTCTCATATCTTATATAATTTTGTTGTATATGCAAAAGACACTTCATCTGTGGAAAGTCATCTAGATAACATTTTGCTCTATTTATTCAAGTGCAATATTTAAGTCAGCAAGCAATATATATATGTATATGTATATATGTATTATGTATACATAATACATATATATATATATATATATGTGTGTATATATGTATATATATGTATATATTTATATACATATATACATATCCTCCTCACCAACAGATTTATATGAACCTTTAAGATATGGACTCCAGAAAAATCTATAAAGAGCTTGCCTTTCTACTTTATATGTTTTCATTGAAAATTCCTTTAATGAAGGAATAGATAATTTTATAAATATATTTTGTAGAGAAGAAAGTAGAGGTGTGAATTGAAAATTTACTCATTTCACTTTTTCAGTAGTATTAAAATTTTAAATTTTTGTGATCCTTTGGGAGTTTGCTCCTCCTTCAAATTTCTCAAGGACTGATACCTGCTTTCAAACTTTCAATTTCAACCAATTTCACATATAGATAGATACAGATATATAATATGTATATATAATACATATATATGTTTATATTCACACACCATATTTCTAATTTCATTTTTCTTTAATGCCATTTTTATTTCTTTATATAATATTTTAAAAACAGAGGTGGTTAAAGTCATTAAATTGTAGATTTAAAGCTGAAGGGGACCTTGGAGGGAATAGCATCCAAATCCTTTATTTTGTAGATGAGGAAATAAAGATGAGGTGACCTAGAATCCCATGAATCTTGTTTTTCTTAGGTGAACAACATAACTAATTCCATTAATTTGTTTATCATCTCTTTAAGGAGATCTTTTGAGCTACTATGATAGTATCAATTGAGTAATTACCTATAGACCTGGTCATAGATATAAAGGATTCATGCTTTAAGCCAGGTCAAATGACACAAGAGATTTAAAATCAGAGCATTGTTCATTTTATTTCCCAGAATATGTGTATGAAGTGAGATAGACAATTTAGGTATGCAAGCATCACCTTATACATGAGCTCCAGAAAATACAATGGACCTGCTTAAAATACATAAAGTATATTTCAATATAACAAAATATAAAATAGATCATCTAATAATTTATTATCAATTTCTAAATAAAATATCCAGATATTTTTACTCATAGCCAATTAAAACTGAAATTATACATCATAAAATTATAATTTATAATGATAATTGGAATAGAAGACTTGTCACTGCATTTTCTTTCTACTCATAGATACTTCTCTATGCTTATGTCTACCTTGATAATTAGCCAATAATATGACTTAATATTTCAAATAGAGAAAATTTAGAGTAAATTCTGAGTCTTCCTTCTATTTTCATATGACAGGTATAGTCTTTTCCCCAATAACCTAATAGAGACAATATCCCTGATTTTATTGTCTATTCCTAAATTTTATTATTAGTGGGAATTTCTGGTCAAGTAAGAATCATGCAATTTTAGAACTAGAAAGGGCATTGGAGATCATTTAGCCTAAATCCCTTCATTTTAAAGATTTAAAAACTGAGCCTTAGAAACATTAAGTCAGTTATTTAAAATTATATAGATAGATACTGGCTATAGAATTCTCTCTTGACTCAAGTTCAGTGTCATTTTAAGAACAGCAAGTTGGGTCCCAGGAGGTTATCTCTTTGGGCAATCATTGCTCAAGTGGGATTTTATGGTGTTTCTAAAATTACATCATTTAGCTGGCCACACTTTCCCTTTATATGTTAGTCTTGCTCTGGGCACTACCTCCATAATGAATGTAAGAACTCTATCTGAGCCATTAATAGTCCTGCTTTATAGGAAAAGCTCATTTATTTCCATGGGCCACGTCTAAGTCATTTATGGAAACTGAAGACACATAATGTTGTTTTAGTTATGTCTTTGTTTTTAAAATAGGTTACTCTTTTCATTCTCAAAGTTTGAATCGATTATTTCTAAAATCTAACTTTCTTATCTGCTGTAATTTCAACTGAACTATCCAACTTCATTGGCAAGAGTATGTGGCAAAATATTTTTCACATTTTTGTCTTGTTCCCTGTGAGACATCCATTGTAGGAATTGCTGCAGGCTGTCATTTTTGTCTGCCATCCAGTGTTTGTTGGCATGAGTATTGTGTACTAGACTTAGTGTCTGGTCATAGGGGGGAAAAACATGCAGCTGAGCCAGACCATTTTGTTATTCCTTTAGAATTAAAAGCATATGAAACAGATGCAACTTAATAAGTTTTTTTTATAAATAACATAAACTTAAATAACTTAAAACAATAACGTTCAAATACAACTTAAGATAAAGTTTAATGCTGGTAACAAGAGAAAAAGCATGAGTATCAGTGGGAAGAACAATATTCAAAAAGCCATATGCCCTAACAGGAATTATACAAAAGTTAGATTATGTTACATAAAAAACCTAATGATGTTTGAATTTTAATTCTTTGAGTTTATAATATGCTACTTTGTAGAAAGTGAGATGAAGTACATTGGTATTATTACTGTTATGGTTTTATATACAAGATTGTGAAACAACCTCTAGGAAATACCCTTTTAAATTGAGCAGCATTACTTGTTTGTATTCATACTTATGAGCGTTTTTCCCCCTATTAGTACAATCTATTTTTCAAACTAGGTTTTTGATTCACTACTGCAATTTTAAGAGCATTGATTTTTTTTTTTCTGTAGAATATATGGAATTTCAAATTTCCTCACTGGAAAACATCTCAAACCTTGCCCAACTTCCACAGGTAGCATTGACTTGATGATCTGACATATCATTCCAGCAGCCTCTAAGTCCAACATATTTTACATAACACCCTCTGCTTTTTTAATTATTATAGCAGCCATTTTAATAAGCAGATAGAGATTTTTTAAATAATATTCATCAGACAATCAAGTCGCAACTTACTCTTAAGGGTAAATTAACTTAAGAAAGAAATGTTACTCTTACTAACATGATTGTACAACTTCGTTTAAAATTTTTTACAACTTTTAGTTACTAAATCTGATTTTGTGTATAATTTCAAATCTTTCTTTTAATGCAGTCTTTTAAAAAATAAACATAAACGTGCAAGTCCAGCTTGTTCAGTTTTTGTTTTTGTATTTTTCAGTAGTTTTCCAGCCTTTCTTAGTTACATTTTACAAGTCTACTTAAAGAAATCTTCCTGCTGGAACTGGTTCCTTATGTCCTATATAGGGTTAGGTGATTGCTATAGGAAGAAAGTGTGCTGTCTTCTGTTCTTTTTTTGTCTTTTTGCCCTTTACAGGGGACCCCTTCTGATTTATTGCAACAAACATTTCTCTTCCACTGTGTGTCCATTTTGCTGAAGCATATGTGTTGTAATGGTTTTCTTGAATGAATTCTTTGAAGTTACAATCTTCATTGCAGACTTTCTGTTTAAAAAAAAAAAAAGGACAATGAGTGCTTTATATAATGAGAAGAGGCACAAGTAAGAAACATCAGGTAGAATGAAAATGCATAAAAACTCAACCTTAAAGATAAAGAGTTCTCATCTGATCTGCAAAATGACAGTGACTTACAAATGAATCAGCTGGTGAAAGATGCACTTTTAAAATGAGATGATCTGGTAGAAAACTTCACTTTTTACCTTTGCAGCAGACTTTTGATTTTATGTTTACTTAAAGAAGTCAACATTCAGTGACCTGTATCTATTGGGAACATCTAGCAACAGTTCCATGGAAAGACAAATTTTTTTGTCCTATTTGTCATAGAGAATAAAACCATTCCCTTAATATGTCCAAGGAAATAGTTCACAGATTGCCACCAAGCTCTTTTCTGTAGGGAAAATTCTCATTTGTTATATTTTACAACAGAGGAGTGTTTAGTGTGACTTGCTTAATGTTTCAAACACAGCATATGGGACAGCTGGGACTCCAAATAAGAACTTCTGATTTTAAAAGTTGGTCCTTTTGTCTCTAAGGCACACTGCCTTTGTAAAGTTTACATAGAGCCTTTGTATAGGCCTTTGAGTTAATTTCTTTAGTTCATGGCCAATAAATTATTGCTAAGAAATGAATTTGGAGATTTAGAGATGGAAATGACCTTAAAAGTCAAATGGTCTGCTCCTCCCCAATTTTACAACTGAAGACACTAAAGCCCAGATAGTTTAAATGACTACTCGAGGTCACCAAGACAGAAAGTAACTGAGCTGAGATTCAAACCGAAATTCTCAGACTCCAAATTCAGTGCTCTTTGTATAATTCTATTTTTAAAATTTCTTCATGAGGATTATTAATAAAAACAAGCAGAAGTCAAATTTTACTATATGTAGCAAAAGTGGGATTTTGTTTTGGTTTTTGTGTTTCTTTTGTTTTTATTAGTGGCTAATATTCTATATTAGTTTTTTTCTTTTTTCTTGCAAATGCATTGTACTTTAAAAAATTTTTAATATATGGAATAAAACAATCATTTCCATAACAAAGTATAGTTTTAAAAAAGATGATTTCACATGAAACTGTAAATTTGCTATACACAAATTTCTATTCCTTTTATAACACAACAAAATTATCATGTAAATTACTTTTTGAGATTGCTACCATTAGACACTAAATAGGTAGATCCCCAAACAGCTCTCTGAGATTATAGGTTACAAACTAATTGCCCAAAGACATTGAGGTAGGAATTTCCTTATGATAGATAAAATTATAAAAGTAATGAATGGGCCTGAGCAAAAACAATGGTTTTTTAACAGGCTTAATTTTTAAAATATTTATCAAAATCAAAAATAAAATATATACAAAATGGAAAGCGATAACAATACTTTAATCTTTTAGAAGGTTTATCTCAGGGGGTATAATCATAAAAATTAGATAAGATGTTTTCAAGTAAAATTTGAAGCATTGAGCATTTACTATTACTGATTTAATTCATACCTTTGCATAGAGTTTTCCTTCTTTATCCATCGCTAGAAAATATTCACTTTCCACCCCTTTGATTGCCACCACTCCAACTGCCACTGTTCTGATCTCCATAATGTCTGCAAAGAATCCCAGAAAGATCTGTAAGCTCTTCATTTAGTTTTACACTCTAGTCATGAAAGGGTACTTGTTTTTAATCATTTCAGTTGCATTTAAAAGTTATTAAAAATGATTAGGACAGTTTTTATTAAAAACACACACCCTCACTCCCAAACACAAAGAACCCAATGTAATCCTTGTAATGACACATATGGAGTGCAGGCTACTTCATGTTTTCTTCATTTTAAAAAATTACCTATGTAAACACAATTTCAATTATTTAATATGCTTGTTTCTAAAACTTAGTTCCTAAATTGCTCTGACTATATATTATATATATATATACATATACATATATACAATATATATGTTTGTCTAAATATATATAGTATGTGTATTCACATATCCATGTATGTGTATATACATATATATGTATGTATAGATAGATATATAAAACTAGCATCTCTTACTGTTGAAATTATGTTAATCTTCAATGTGTTGAAACAATAATTAGAAGCAGAATATATTTGGGGCATATGAAATTGAGTAAAGGTGCCAATTAAAGCATTTTTGAGGTATTTCCCTTATCACCTTTTTGGAGGAAAATACACTTAAGGAGTTGCAAATGATGGAAAATAGACCAGAATATCTTAAAAAGATAAAGGGCTTTTAAAACTGATAGGAAATTGGCAAGATAGAACACAAAAATAAGCACAAATAAATTTTGAAGTATTTACATATATATTTTATAACATTCAAACTATTGAAATTGATTTTATTTGTAATAAAATGTTTCATAATAGAAACACATTTTGTTTCATGTGTCTTCTATTTTTTAACCTTTTATTTTCCCTTTATGGCATAAAAAATTGTACATTTAGTAGCTCAATATACACACACATACAATTAGATTAAGCTACATGCTGCAATTTTCCTGATTCAAAAGTGATGAGAACTTAAAATAGATTTAAAAGAAAGCAATGAGATATAATTAGATCTGGAAAAATGTATATGTGAAGGAAATTAAAATGAATTGATGCTGTTTAATGCTATTTAACCTCAATTAAATAATAATTGAATACTCTCAAAGGATACAGAATTGTACTGTAATGTGGGACTATATATATTTTTTAAATTGATCCTAATTCTTAAACTCTCAGAATTCATAATACAATAGATAAATCAAGATAGAAAAGTTCATTAATAAATAGTTAAAGTAATTTAAAAAGCACATTAGAGGAATGTGGAACATTAAGTTTAGTGAACAAGTGAGCAAAATTCTAGAAGAATATGTGACTAAAAATGAAATAGTTAAGGGAAAAGGAAGGAAATGATAACTTTTATACATATATGAGATATATTATTAATTAATTTGTTTTAGTTTCCACTAAGGACAAAGGCAAAATTAATTTATTCTGTATATAGAGATATTTAGGTTATCCACAAAGATGAAATGAAACTCTGAAAATGAAATATCATTTAATAGGTTTATGGATGCTATGTTTCTGGAATTTTCTTAAAATAGAATATACCCCTTTATTTAGTAATTTTAGATATCCTGTCTGGGCAAAGGTTGCCCTAGCTACCTTCTTGAAGTCCCTTCCAGGAATCTACATTTCTGAAAAACTCTGATTTTCCCTTGAACTCCAGGAAACTCTCCTTCCTATTTGCCTGCCATTCTCCTTTCCACTAGAATGAGGGTTTGTCCTAGTAATGGAAGGGTCTGTGTAAATTCCTTAGGAGCCTAGACTGTTTCACTTCTGTTTTTATATCCCCCAAAGCTTGGCACATACTAAGTGCTAACTAAATGCTTATTGAATTGAATGCTGGTATATTCATGGCATCTTCCATGTTCTCATTTGAAACTGGTATAATAAGATATGCAATATTAACTAACTTTATATACCAGAAGTCATCCTTAATCCTTTTTTTCCTTCATCCCTATGTCAAACCAGTTTCAAGTCAACTAACTTATAACAACACTCTCATCCATTCCCTTCTTTCTCCTCATTTAACTAGCGCTTTAGTTTTAGGCCATCATTACCTTTAATCTGGATTACTGTAAATTTCCTAATAGGTTTCTCCATTCAATCTCTCCCTTATCTAATCCAAATCTTCTTAAAGTATGGTTCATGACCCCCTATGGGGTTGTGTAACTGAGTGTGGAAGTCATGAGATTATGATCTGTTACCAGTAAATGTTTGGTTTTGTTGTTGTTGTTTTGTTTTGTTTTGTTTTTTACCAGTTTATATACCTATATACCTGGGATTATGTAAAAATTTCTCATAAAAAAGGGATCATAAGTAGAAAAAGTTGAAAAAGCCTTGAATTCTAATCCTCCCTTTATAGTAGCAAAATAATTTTCTCCAAACAAATATTTCACCATGAAATTTCACTACTCAAAAACTGCCATTGCTTCCCATTACCATTAGAGAGTAAAATACACTTTTCTTTTTTCTCTGTCACTGGCTACATCACCATCTGCTAGGAGCTGAACTTCAAGGGAGAACCTTGAACAGTATAATCCCTCCCCGCCTTCCTTCTCTCCTCTTTCTCTTCTCATCCCTTTTGCTCTCTCTCCTCCTCTTCCTCTGCCCTTCTTTTGCCTCCCCTCTCTTTCTCTCCTTTCCCCCTTCTTCTTTCTCCCTCTCTCTTCCCTTTTCCTCCTCCTCTACTTTTCCTTCGCCTTGATTTACTGACTTCTCTGCTGCTACAACCATGCCCACATCTTCCCCATCTTTCAATAGCCCTCACTTGATCCTACCATTCCTCTCTAGCTATCATTATCTCTTCCTTCTTGACCAAAGTCTTTGGAAAAATCATCTACATTAGGAGCCTCCATTTCCTCTCCTCTCACTTGCTTTTAAATCCTCTACATCTGGCTTTCATCTTCTTCATTCAACTGAAAGTACCCTGCCCAAAGTTACCAGTACTCTTATAACTGCCATATCTAATGGCCTTAATCTTGAGCCTCTTTACCCTCTCTTTACAGAATGCAATAATTTTGATCGTCTCCTCTTACATATTCTCTCCTTTCTAGGTTTTTGTGACACTGCTCTCCTGGGGGTCTCCTACCTGATTTATTGTTGCTTTATCAGACTCCTTTACTAGTTCATCCATACAATTCTCTCTAATGTATGTCCTTGAAGGCTCAGTCCTGAACATCCTCTTTCACTCTATACTGTCTCACTTGGTGAATTTACTAGTTTCCATGGCTTCAGTTATCATCTATAGATAGATAGATAGATAGATAGATAGATAGATAGATAGATAGATAGATAGATAGATAGATAGATAGATGACATTTCCAGATATTTATCCAAACACAATCTCTGTTCTGATTTATAGTTATAAATCTTCAACTGCTTCTGGAACATCTTAAGTTTAACAGAACTAATTATGTTTACTCCAAAATTCTCCTTTCTTTTCAGAATTTGCCTATTATTGTCAACTACTATCCTGCTAGCCACTTAGGTCTGTAACCTTAGAATCATCCTCTGCTTCTCATTCTCACTCATCCCACATGTCCAATTCATTTCCAAATCTTTTTGTCTCTACCTTTATAGCATATTTTATATAAATTCCTTTCTCTGCATTATATAGCCACAACTCTAGTACAGGTTTTCATGATATCCAGAGCCACTGCTTACATGTCCATAATGTCCTGTCACCTTATCTTTCCCTTTTAATTTCCTTGGCTACTTAGCTTAGAGACCATCTTCTCTACAAGAGGACTCTTCAGGTCCTCAGCTGTTACCATTGATCCATACTGTATATATCTACTCCCAAGTTTTTTATATGGGTCTCTCTCATTTTAATATGAGCTCCTTGAAGGTAGGGACAATTTTTTTTTAGCTTTCCTTGTGTCCCCAGCTTAGTGTCTAGCTATGCTGATTAATAAATGCTTATTGACTGGCTTCACAATCATTCTCCTATCTATCTCAATCTTTTCACATTACTTTTCTTCACCTTTTCTGTGTTCCATCCAAACTGGATTACTAGTTATTCCTTGAATTGAACATGGGAAGAGCTTTCCCCTGGAGCTCTTTCTCTCTGAATCATTCTTTTTCTTCAAGGTTCAACTTAGGTTCCATCTTTTCCATGAAGCCTGGCCTGACCTACTTCTTTGTCTTATTGATTGTATTCTTTCCCTTCTCAAAGTTAACCTGAATTTACTTATCTGTGTATGTGATCTACCCTCAAGTAGAATGGAGACTCTTGAGGGCAGTTTCATTTTTCACTTTTATACTTATTCCCTGTCACATTGATAAACTGAATAGGAAAGGGGAAAGGGGATAAGCATTTACATTGTATCTAGAATGTGCCAGATACTATGCTAAGCACTTTTACAAATATTATTCATTCACACACTCATTTCAAGATCCTCCTGGAACTGCAGAGTCCCATGATGGATTGCTACAATGTAATGTTACTGAATTCTTCTATTAAAGTTGAACTCTTATCAAAGTTATCTGTATCCTATACATTTAAGGGTGTGAAATGTTTCCAAAATATATTTCTGTACTTTTATGTCTTTCACATCATGAATATAGATAATATACATATATACAAATACACACACTATATTTTCTTTTAAATAGGCTTGACTTAATGTATTAATGTTGCATAGTACAATAAAAAGACTATTATATTTGGAATCAAATTATCCACAATGCAATCTTTACTGTGTGACCTTAGACAAATCCTTTACCTCTTTGGGCCTTAGTTTACTTATCTGTCTATAAGTAGATAAAGTTCTATGACCCTTCCAACTTTAAATATCTGATCCTATCTTTTATTTTTAGTGGTTCATTTACTTTTCAAGAGCACTAGAACACCTTGAATAAATCCTACTAGTTTTTATCTTAAAAACCAAATTTGAACTAACATAGGCTTTAAAGAGCTATCATAAATGTTAGCATTTACATTTAACTTCTCCAGATTTCTTTTTTTTTTTTCTTCTCCAGATTTCTTGAGAGAAAATGCGAACATCTCATATTTGGAAGGGGGGAAAAAAAAAGGACAATTAGACAAAGTTGATGCCAAATTTTCTTATAACACAAGTTAAAGTGAAACCAACAGAAAAAGAGGATTTATTTCTGATTGCTAAACTATAATATAGTTCATAACCTAGTATCTAGATCTGCAAGCCAGGAAGACATGAGTTCAAACACAGCCTCAGATATTTGCATATGTTGTATGACTAGGCAAATTATTTATCATATGTTTACCTTAGTTTCTTAACTATAAATTGGGGATAATAACATCTAATTTTCCATGTTGTTTTGAAAGTCAAGTAACATATTTGTAAAGCACATAACACACAGCCTGGTATATACTAGGCACTTAATAAATCTTTCCTTTCCTTCTTCCTTTCTTTGTCCTTCTCTTCCCCCCTCCCTTCCTTCTTTCCTTTCTTCATTCCTACAATTATAGCATCTAATTAAACCCCAAATTTGAAGAGAAATTAGCTATAACCAGAATGTTCAGAAATTTATCTATTACTAAAAACTATAGTCTACAGGAGCTAAAGACAAAACAGGATAACTATATTCAACATTTCACTTTTTAATTAAAAATTTTTAAAGTGCAGAGTATAAGGAAGAAAAAGGATTCTATTATACACATACTTTTCTCCCTGAATTCCTATATATTATTATATGTTGAGTAATTTCATAGGTGATTTAGAAAGTTAGGTGGTTGCTTTCTTGGAAGAAGTGACAAGAAGGGGAGGAATTTTGAAGGATAGATTCCACTTGGAGGAACAACAAATGACTGTAAAAAAAGTTGAATTCTCTCCTTTATCCTGTACACTGCATAATTCTCTATTGGTCATTTTTAAATAGAGATAGTAACTAATAAAAGGTTAGAAATAAGAAAAAAAATTGTTAGATTTGATGATTCATCATAGATCAATTCATTATAGCCAGATGAATAAGATACTATTTCTTTAGGCCTTCCTAAAGATATTCTGGGATATCTTCATAAATACAGAGAATTTTCATTTTAATGGTATATTCCCTATTAAGATTTTACCTTTACAAGTATAATGCAATTTTACTTCAAAATCATGATTAGGAAATTAACATTTTGTGTGATTGATAGTCCCTTCCATCTTCCTAGAAGAGAAAGGAATGGTAAATCCAGGAAGAAAGCATATTTCAAACACAGTCCAGTGATAAATAAAACCCCAAAATTAATCTCACCAAACCTCTATCTCCCTTTCTCTATTTGTTATTAATTTCTAGTCTTCTATCTTGCTTCAGAGCGTTAATTTACTTTGTTATATTCTTTATATTTCAAAGTGAAACTTAATAGTGCTTCCAGCAAATTCTCCTTTAAAACTGATGTAGCCCAATGAGCTCACTCAAAGATACAACTGTAGAACTGTGCTTTTAAGGCTCATTTTCTTGGGAAATGTTACCACAATGAAATCTGACACTCCAAACTTCTGACTTTCTTATTTTAGCCAAAATGAAAAACGCAGTTTTCCCATAAGCTTGCTTGGTTTATGGATTTCTTTAAAATCCCTGTTCTATAGTTAATTTTTATAAATCTGTTCATTCTACCTTTAAAATGTGGTCTGCATGATGAGGAAGGGGTGGCCTTACTTTATCTTGTTTTCATCTAAACAAGGCTTCAGATTTCAGTGAAAATGAAATGCAGATTTTATGATATATCTTTTTTTCAGTAAATTTAGAGGTTTATATCCCTACATAATATTTAGAGGCTGTGCTAAATACTGAATATAGTATTAATAGAATGAAGTGATCCAATGTACTATGTATTTATAATTATATTCAGTTTCTTCCCTCCTATCTGTCCCTCCACTGCACAACTACATACTTTCAAAGCCATAAGGGAAAGAAAACCAACTTCCTGGCTCTGCGAATGCTCCTGGCCTTATGCCCAGTTGCCCATAGAATTGACCTCTCCTGATTTGTGTCTTATGCCCTTTTGACCAACTGGTGATACATATTAATACTCTCCTTCTCCTGATGATTGACTGCCTCTCCCAGAACACTACCTGAGAAAAACTTGAGTTTTTCTGAAGTACAACATTTTTATCAAGAACCTCTGTTAAATCCCTCTACTCCTCTCTGGTTCTGTAGCCATAAGTGATGATTAAATTAATTCTGCCATTGTTCCTGATTGAGATGAGTCATCAATTTGTTGTTGCTGTTATTCAATCATATCCAACTCTTCATGACACCATTTGGGGTTTTCTTGGCAAAGATACTTGAGTGGTTTGACATTTCTGGTTTTAGTTCATTTTACAAATCAATAAACTGAGGCAAACAAAGTTAGGTGATTTTGCCAGGATCACACAGATTGGATTTGAATTCAGGTCTTCCTGACACTTGGTCAGGCATTCTTTCCAATGTGCTACCTACCTGGCACATCTGTCAGTATACTCTCCTGGTATCCTACTCAGAATTCCTGTAACTATTTGGACCAAACGCCTCTCCTAAGGCTCCACTCCTCTGTGCAAATTGCCCTCCCCCAATTAGAATATAAATTCTTTGAGAGCAGGGGCTATTGCTTTTATATTTGGCTATAAGTGCTTAATAAGTTTTTTTTCATTCATGTATATGAAGGAAATATGGAATGCATGATTAGTGAATAAACACATTTATTATCTTTCTGGCCTTCAAGAGCATCTTTGAGCTGATGAGGTAACATTCCATAGTGATCAAGGAAACAGCAGCATCACAGAAAGAATGGTAGAATTGTGGTCAGAAATCTTAACTGAGAATGCCAACCCCTAACCATTAATAATGAGAAATTGGAGAAATGGTTATAAATAAATGACTGTTATAGGTATTATACAGAAAGGATAAAAAAAAATGTACATGTGTGAAAAGGTTTTGGGCAGTAAAGGGGAGAAAGGCCTCAAGATAAGAACTAATATTTAGAAAGTTATTTAGGGGAAAAAGTTAATAATAAGCAATCTTTAAGTACTGAGACATTTTAAATTGTATTGTATGAAAAGACTACGTTAATACTACCACTTTATTTTAAATAATTCAAAATTCAAGGCGTATTAAAGAAATGAAAGAGAAAACTTTGCAATTTTATTGTCTTATATAACACAGAGCAGTGTAATTTTCCAACCTATTGTAGGACTCCCTACATAATTTGATGGTGATGAAAATTATTTGTTGGTTTAGGCATCTTTCCAGCTTAATGATTCTTTCCATAAAGAGAAATTTTTCGGAACTTTTTATTTTAGCTAAAGTTTTGTTGAGCTTAAAGTCTAAATATAGAATTTAATGGAAATTTTCAGTTTATGGCATAGTGAATAAAATTATCAGACTTGACTCTAGAAAGCCAACTACCAATGGGACTAACAATGTGCCTCAAATTTTTGAGGAAAGCACTTTGAAAATTACTACATCAATGTTGTATGATTATTAATGAAATAAGTATCAACTATTGCTACTTGGAAAAGGCCTTCTACACAAGATAAAATAAATTTACTTTCATTTATTTAGAGAAAGCTCTGTTGAAAATTCAGCAACAGCCAAGTTATATTGAGTACAAACAATGTTAGCTTTTATTAAGTACACACAGAAATATGAGACAAAACTCCTGCCTTCAAGAAAATTATTGTGTGGTTTGTCAGACATGACATATACATAAATATGTATGTATACACACATATGTTACATATATTAAGTACCAAAGAGTATAACAGATTACAAATATTATGAGGAGTTCAGAAGAAGTAGAGAGACAGAGAGAGAGAGACAAAGATAGAGAGACAAAGACAGAAAGAGAGAGAGAGAGAGAGAGAGAGAGAGAAAATTAGTGTGGTATGGGAAGGTCAAAAAAGGAATCAAGGAAGGAGATGGAATTTGAACTAAGCCTTTAAAGATGGGCAAAATTCAGATACACAGAGATAAAGGGATATAGCACTATTGGTAGACAGAACCAATGTGTACTAAGGTGTGGAAATGGTCCCGTGGAAGGCACACTTGGAAAACAATGAACAGATGAGTCAGACTGGAACCTAGACTTTATATATGGGTGTGGTAAGAAAAACTGAAAAACTGAATTGCAGCCAGATTGAAAAGATCCTCAAATGACAAGATAAAAGATTTAGATTTTACCCTATCAGAAGTAGGGAACCACTGTATGCTTTTGAACAATTAATAAAATGAAACCATCTTAGTAAAGTTAATATCAGAACGGTATGCAGAATGATGAGTTACTAGCAAACTGTATAAATGTACCTTCTTAAACTAAGGCACAATTTATAAATTGTATAATGTGTTCATCTTGATAATTTATTATTTTGACAAAATTTTAGTTCTCATACATGATAAAACTTCAAATATAAGTCTGATTTTTTCCTCAACTTGCTAAACTGAATTTTGATTATACTGCTAGGCATTGGATCTTGTCATTACAGATTCAGCATCTTTATTGGATTTTTATGTTTATCCAAAACCGTTAGCTATGCAAAATGATTTGATTTTTCCCATTCTATCTCATTGAGGCTTGACTGTACTTTGTAAAATATGATGTGGCCATACATCTGTGGGTTCAAATTCCCTTGTAAGCCATGTATGTGTGGATGCATGTAAGTAGATACATGGCACATACATACTCAAATGTGTAATGTACCCCCATAATATGCAGAGAATTTCTTAATTATTCAACATACCAAGTAACAAAATTTAACTGAATTCTGAGAACTAAATAAGTAAATAGTCAAGTAAATATTCATGCTTGGTTATGAACTGAATTTCAATATGGCTTTAATTTTAAAATAAGGCTAAAAATATGTCTTTACAGATGGCAATGATTTTAGTATTCTGACAAAACTGTAAGCATAGCAAAGGATTTTCATATGCAAATACCACATCTTTTGCTATCTAAAATTCAATACCTGACTAATTACACTAGCTATGATGTAATGTAGAATTTTTCTATGAATTTTCCCTGCTGTGGTGAAAGCAAAAGAACTACAAATGGAAAGGAAGAATTTATTTTTTCTTATTTATCTTCCCATGCATATTTCACATTTTAAACTATGTTCATTTCTCCTTCTGTGGGAAGGATAGAGTTTATAAGAATTCCTAAAATATCTTCAGATCATAGAGCATAATTCTGTCGATAGGGCATAAAATCACTGTAGAATGAATATATGATACCAAAAAATCTGTGCTTTATAGTTCCCAACAATGCAATTCCCTCTCTAGCTCAAAGGGAAAGCAATACTGATAAGCTATTGGTTGTCATTGCAACTATATATGAGTAATGTGAATATGAAGACAAGATATAGATAATTTCTATCAACTGATCTTTCCCTGTGATCTTGGATGGTTGAACTAGATAACCTCTGAGGTCCCTTTCAGCTCCAAAACATGACCCTATTACTTAAGATGGAACACTTATCTTTATTATTGTTGTAAACATATAGCAATAGGATTCCAAAAATGCTACTCTTCTTTTATCTATAGAAGGATAGACAGATGAAATAAATTATTAAAGTTAACCTGGAAAAGAAAAGATCAGGAAAGGATATGAATAATTGAACTCAGTACTTTTATATTATCTCTTCTCTGAAAAATAACTTAACAATTGAGAAGTTTTCTCAGTTTAAAAAGGAGGAGGGAAAACACTTAGTGGGTGTCCAGCAGGGGATATGCATTTTCAAAACCAGAAGTTTGTCATGGGCTATGGGAAGAAGTATTTACATTACTGACCACCTCTAGAGAATGACAATTGAGAGGTGCATAGTCTCTAGAAAGAAGGAAGAATATGAGTATGTTAGAGAGAGATAACAAATTTCACTTGTGAATTCTCTTTAGGCAAAGACAGAGGGAAAAAGTTGAAGGTAAAATGAGATTTTCTAAAATTTGAAACCACTTAGACTTCTAGTGATAATAAAGCAGGATTATTCAGAAAGGTTTATAGGCCATGGGAGGGCTATATAGAGAAGAGCCTTTAAAAATAATTCTAGGTAGCTAAGAATGAGGTTAGGACTTTTAAAAGCTCTAGAGTCATGACTATTACCAATGAGACAATGAGAGAGCTTTGAAATCACTTCAATAAGGCTTAAAGTTCAAAGGCAGAAGGAATATTTGGAACTTAAAGAAAGAAGAGCCCCCAGTCTCTGAAATATCAAAACCTTATTCTAAAAAGAACTATTTTGGCAGTCTTGCCAGACCAAGTCTATATTACAAGTCTAAAATCTTGAAAAGTTTTAGATTAGTATATTTCCAAAGAAAATAACTAAAATTATGAAAGGGGGAAAGAATAATTAAGATCTTAGATCTCCATTTAGGTGGAAGAAGATTTCATGTGGTTTTTGTAATGTCACCCTCAATTATTCACCCTCAAGAGGATTTCACTCTATTTGTTAGTAATAAAATCCCTTAGGAACTTAAAAAAGAGTATATATTTATTTTTAGGGCTAGTCAAGTAGAGAAAAAGTTGGAGGGTTGTCCCTCTTCCTAAAGAGGATTTTGTGAAATGAAAGTTTAGTTTCTAGGGGAGCTAAAAATCCAAACTCTGGAGTTTGCGGAGGAATGAAAGTAGGAGGCGCAGGGAGCTTTCCCAAAATCTCTTCAAGATGTTAAACTTCCAGCAGCAAACCCCTCTAGTAGTGCCATAGAAAAGAAAATATATACCTGGCCTGGCTCAAAAAGAGAGTGATCTGATATTTCATTCCTGGTCATGCTGCCCAGTTAAAATCTGAAGCCAGAGAAAATTATGGAAACAACACAAGCCCACCCCTTACTCTTAAATCTACAACCATCAATCTAAACCCCTCATTTTACAAAGCAATTTCCCCAAGGTCTCATAGCTAATAAGTCAGAATGTGAACCAAAGACCTCTTATTCTAAAGCCAATGCTCTTTGTTCTACACACCGCTCCCTGTGGGCAGCAAGCTGGTGTGTTATATATACTGCTGGGCTTGGAATCAGGAAGATTAATCTTCCTGAGTTCAAATCCAGCCTTAAATACTTACTAGCTGTGGACCCTGGGCAGGTTACTTTACCCTATCTGCCTCAGTTTCCTCATCTGTAGAATGAGTTAGAGAAGAAAATGGCAAACTACTTCAGTATCTTTGCCAAGAAAATCCCAAATGGGATTACAGAGAATTGGACACAAATGAAATGATTAAATAACTACAACACTTTCTGCCCTCTGGGGCCGAGGAGAGTGCATTAAATACTTCTTCAAGTCACACCTCTTGAGATACTTAAAGACAATTATTATGCCCCACTAAATCCTTTCTTCTTCAAGTTAAACATTTCCATTTGCTTCAGTCCTTGGAGGCCTTGTTTTCTAATCCTCTCTCCAACATGCTCAGCCTCCTCTGGATGCTCTCCAGTTCATCTATGTCTTTGCCTAAATTGGGGTACCTGGAATTGAACCCAATACTCCATTGGGGTCTGACCTGGGCAGTGGACAGTAGGACTATCCCCTTCCTTCTGTCTGAATATGTTTCTGTTAATTTTTAATTAATTACTAATATTAATAATTGGCAATGGAAAAGATCCAACATGAAACTGGAAAAAGTCATGCTTTTAGGTAATTATTTTTGTCATACTCATGCTTTCAAGTAATTACTTCCCTGTTGTAGGCCTTGGGCTTTGGTAAATTGGTTTTTCTTTTTTACACACTGTTTTAAGAACATGTCCCTTTCTAAGAAAGTAAATCATATAGTTTTCTTTTTTTCTAGTTATTTTAGTGTGCTAAATTTTATCATTCAGAGTTTAAGATTTTAAAGCATAAGAATGATGCTTTTGTGTTTCTTTGGCATTTTCTGTAGTGTCTATTTTATACTAATGTACACATAGACTGTTAATAAAACTTTGTTGAATTCATTTGATTTCCTATATTGAAATGAAAAATTGTAGAGGGTTATCCATTTGTCAATGTCCTTAATGAATGCATTTTATTTGACTGAACTTATTGAAGGTAAATAAGATATTCCCAGTTGCTTAAATTGTATTTGCCTAAGAATGCTTTAGAAATCCACTGCAAATTCTTACTGTTTTATTTAAAGAATATAAACCACAGCTATAGAAAGTGGGGTTTAGAATAAAATATAATGGCAGCATATGTAATATAGTAATTTGAGTATTTTATGTGCTAAGGAGAACATACTAAAACAACAATAACTCAAATTTATATAAGAATATCAGATTTAGAGATCATCTTACTTATAATAACCCTATGAATTAAATGTTACAATTGTTGTTGTCTTCATTTTCATAGATAACTAAAATAGAATCAGAAAGATTAATTGAAGTAAGGTCACATAATGGATAAGTATCATTAATAGAAAGCATTTAAATCTAGCCCGCTTTCCACTATGCTAAAAAGAAGAAGGAGATAGAGAACAAGCATTTATTAAGCAATTCACATGTGCTTTACAAATATTGTCTAATTTGACCTTCAAAACAAGCCTGGAAGGTAGGTGCCATTTTAATCTCCATTTTACAGCTGAGGCAGAGAAATGTTAAGTGACTTGCTCAGAGTCATACAACTAATAAGTATCTAAGGCTACTTTGAATTCAGATCTTCCTGACTCCAATCCCAGTTCTCTATTTCACTGTGTCATTTATTTGCCCATAGAGATATGCTTAAAATTCTATATTGTTTGAGAGGCAGCATAATATTGCATCTTGACAATCTCTATTTAAGCATTATGGTCAGGGATGGGGGTGGGGGGAATACTATGATGTCTTTTATTTTAAAATATGATGTTACTGATTAGGCTCTGGTACAAGGATGTGGTTGAAAATAATAATACATGAATATGCAAAGAGATTTGTGGTTTTTGCTTGCACAGAGAACCTCCTGGGTAAGAATTCTAAACACCCATCTCAGAACTCAAAACATATATGATGGCAGATAAGTTGCATGAGTCACATAGAGATTAAATGATAATGTGACCAGAATCATGTAGCTAATAAGTGCCAAAGAAGGGATTTGAACTCAGATTTTTCTGATACCAGTTTTAGCATTGTATTCACTATGAAAGGCTATCTCCAGAAGAGGACTCAGTAAAGATGATATGATTATAATAATAACTTAAATTCAATTTTTAAAAAAAATTGTTAAAAACTGTCTTTATATTTAATTGAGGGAAAATAATTATTTTTTAAAGTTTTGCATGAATATATATATGTAGTACATTATGTATTAAATTGCTTTTTGTCTCACAAAGAGATGAAAAGAGAAAGGGAGGGAGAGAATTTGGAAATCAAAATTTTAAAAAAGTGAATATTAAAATAATAATTTTAGTGAAAAAATATTGATTGATCTTTCCTACAGTGAATACATCAGAAAATGTTTCTTGGATTCCCATCTCTAGCTCTTATCTGCTTTCTGTTCATAATCTTGCCTTATACACATGAGAGTAATACTGATAGATGGCATTTATATAGCACTTGAAAATTTGAAAAATTTATTTGCTCTATAATCTCTGAATTAAACACTACAGTTACTATTCATGTTTTATAGGAAAGAAAACTGAGGCACTGACCAATTTGGCCCTGATCATATAACCATTTGGTGTCAGAAATAGGATTTTAAAATCCTATCTGTCTCTATTTCTGACACTCTTCCCTTTATACACACGGCAGGAAGTCCTTAGAAAGAGCACCATGTTGCTTATAGATGGACCTGCAAATGACATTACTACCTGCTGTCATATCCTAAAAATCCATGGTAATTCCACATTGGTTGAAACCAAGTATCTATATATTTATCAGGTGCTTATTCTTTCTGATTGCACTATAGCTTCCAGTACAACACTGTTTGGCATCCTGCTGCCATTACTCTCAAACATTTGATTGCTTATCAGAGTTGCAATGAGCATCATTACAAAGATGGTAGACTGGCTACATTTCAGTACTTCATTATTGATGATCTTGTCAGTTATTAGAGATAGAGTTCATGAAATTGCTCAGGAAAGTAAATGCAAAGTTAGTATTATGTCAAAGTCTCATGGTTCTAGAGTAGGCTAATAAGTACTGTTTTATAGACCTCTAGTTTACTCTAGTGTGTGATACCACAAGGCTGCTATATTCAATCAATCAACCTCCCAAATGGCATGGCAACTTTACTGATTTAATTATTTCTTTGCCAGTTGGTAACATTGGATATTTGGGCTATTCAAGTAGATGAATTCCTTCATTGATGGCTTTGAATATCATATAACTAATAAAAATCTTAAGTTTTCTATTAAGAAGTAGTACACAGTTATTTAACTCTGGATTCACAATTATCATTAATCAAGAGGGCCATGACTACTATCAGTTTTTTTGTTGTGTAGGGTTTTTTTTTTTTTTTTTAGTCATATCTCATTGATACTTTCTGATCTTTGGGGAAGTTTTCTTGGCAAAGATACTATGATGGTTTGCCATATTCTTTTCCAGCTCATTTTACAGAGGAAGAAATGGAGGTAAACAAGGTTACGTGATTTGTTAGTCTGAGACCAGATTTGAACTCATGTAGTCTTCCTGAATCCAGGTCTAGCACTTTAGCTACTGTGCCACCTAGCTACCCACTACCAAATATATGGTTGGACAAATACCTAAAATCTTGTCTAAAATAGGATGCAGGCTAAATGAAATCAGTGTTTATTTTTTAAATATGTAAACATATATTTTTTTTATTTTTATTTTCAAAAGGATCTCTTTCAGAAAGGGGATGCCTTTTTTTCAGGGTTGACCCATATGGAACAAACCCTGTAGAATTTAGCATAATATATTGTCCTGATCTAAAAATTAGAAACCTTGAAAAGTTGTGGGTTGCATATGAATGAACTCCATCCTTCTTCAAATCCTAAATAAAACTATTCCTTTTATAGAAAGACTTTCCCAGTTTCCCTTAATTCTAATATTATGCTTCTGTTGAAGGGTACTGTTATGTGCATATCATCTCTCCCATTAGCTCACTGAAAGCAGTAACAATTTTTTTTTTTTGCTTTTTTGCTGAGGCAATTGGGGTTAAGTGACTTGCCCAGGGCCACACAGCTAGGGAATGTTAAGTGTCTGAGACCAGATTTGAACTCAGGTCCTCCTGACTTCAGCACTGGTGCTCTATCCACTGGGCCACCTAGCTGCCCCTGAGCAGTAACAACTTTTTAACTTACTCTCTATATCCAGCATTTAGTATTTTGCCTGGCATATAATCAGTGCTAAATAAATGTTTATTGACTAAATGACTTCTAGAGCCAACCCACTGACATAAAGCTTTGCAAGTGAAATCTGGTATGTAGCCTTAGTGTTCTAATTCCTCTGAATTGTCATTATTCCATAGCAATGTTGTCAAACTCAGATTGAAATGGGACCAGTAAACATAATAAGGAGCCCTATTGACTTAGAATACCACACATCAATGTGTCTCCTCTTTGACACTTCTGCTAATCCAGTTCCACAAAGTAATTCTCAATTTCAGTAGATCTGACACCAAATATGTGTGTGTGTGTGTGTGTGTATCTGAGAGTATCATTCACCAAATACAGACTTAAATTCCTAGATAATTTTTCCACAACTTTTTAAATTAGGTGTCTCTTGGCTTATATCAAATATATTGACATAGAAAAGGCTAAGTAACCTGTGACACAGTAATGCTTTACCCTAATAATGGAAATGAATTGATCAAGAAACCATCCCTTCTTATGCTTCCAAATATAGGCATTAACACCCAAGATCTGATATTTTTACCTCAACAAAATCATGGCAAAGAGATCAAGGGCTCCAATGATAAAAAGAGATTCTTCTTATACCTTCAGACACTCAACCCATTCCCCAGGCCTTAGCCCACATCAGGAAAGCTCCAGGACTGAGACATAGGAATGTCCTCAGCCTTGAAAAGGCAGATACTCCAAAGGTCCTTACAAGTAAAGAAACTAGGGTCTTCTACAAAGCTAAAACACATCTAGGAACTTAATTCTTTAAGGTCTGAAGGTCCTGCCAGGAATAAAGGCTATTGCAGGCAATCCTTTTATCTCATTCTGTACACTGATGATATGTGCCCACCTGATGACCTAGCTGACTTTAAACTATTGACCAGTCACTTCACTTATTCTTTCTAAATGATACCTAACAAATTGTATTCACACAGCAATAACTTTGGTCTATGCAGAGTTCAGTCTTAGTTTTTTCCTTTGATCACAACCCTTGTCTCATCCATAATACTTAGCAATAACTAACAGTGGCCAACTATGTCCAGGATCAATCTAACTTTCTCTTAGGAGCTCTGATCCTTAACTCATCCAAATGCTATTGCCTACCAAATCTTGGAAATAAATTGTTATGTTGGTGAACATGTCAGAGAAGACAATTTTACTTTTATGTATTAATAGTCAAATTCTTGTAATGACATTTAATGTACTGGTGAGGTCTCCAGATACAGTTTAAACATTCATTTCATCTTCATTTCATTAACAAAAACACTTATTCATCTGCATAAAAAGTATGTGCTAAGGTAGAGGAAGAAAAAAGATGAAATATGATTTCTTCCCTCAGCAAATATATATAGACTACATGAAAGAAATAGAACTCATAAGAAGATAATGGTACAAGTTAACATATGTTAAATGAAACATATAAATAAAAAAACAGGAGGAATATAGAGAGAAGAGGTCACTGTGGACTGGATCAGTGAGGGAAAGTTTCATAGAATCAACCAGCCTGCATTTTTAGACTTGAGCTGAACCTGGAGGAAACATCAGGACTTGATACGTGAGAGGAAGGCGAGCCCAGTCAGACACAAAAATGATCAAAGATGCAGATATGGGAATGTAAGTGGCATGTTCAGGAGATAATAGACTAGGTTGGTTAGAACAGAAGAGTCATATAACAAAGTTTTTAAGTGATAAAGTTAGAGAGGTAGATAAGAACAGACAGAATTGTGGAGGGCAATACATGCCAAGCATTGGACTCTCATTCTAAAACTAATGAGTTTGGACTTTATTCTAAAGACAGTAGAGATCACAGAGGATGGGGGATGTGCAAAGAGCACTGGGTGCACTGGATAAGACCCCATTTCCAGCCTCTTTTTCACTTCCTCAAGTTTCTAATATAGGTTCCCTTATGCTGCACCAGATTTAGTACATATAACGCAGTTAGTCCTGTCTTTGGATAATTTACCCTAAGGAAATATATACTGTAGCTGCTGTATAACAGATCTAAGACAGAATCTTGGAAGATACTAAAAGAATTGGGAAAGTAGTGAAATTAGAGCCAACAACAAAAAAAGAAACACAAATAGATAGATTATTATGGAAATCCAGAAAGTGTAATTCCCATCAAACCAAAATGAAATTCTAAACAATTCAACATGATTGCATAATTATGGTATCAAATGTGACTGAAATCGTCTGCAACATGAGAGTTGCTTCCATACTACTATCAACATCAGGAAAGAGATTGTTTACAGTATTAAACAATTGTGTCTCTATAATTGTCAAAAGCAGTTTAAATGACTTACAAGCTAGGTAGAGAAATCATTGACTTTAATTCATTGAAGAACTTTAACAAGAAAAGGTAAAACAGATAATACACAATGTTTGGACAGGAAATTGGGATATAGTACAGTGGTGATAATGTGTTCTTTTTAAAATATTTAGGTTGCAACAGCTTGTTTCTGTGGGACTAGAACTATGCCAGAATTTGAGGACAAACTATTAAATTGTGTAATAAATAGAATGAATCCAATGGCACATTACTAAAAAATGTCATGGGAACTTAACTCAAGTGTATTGTACAGAGTCTGTACAAGTTTCTTGACATCACTTTGTGTCTGAACATGTAGTCATTTATAGGCTTCTCTGGAACATGAGGCCCATTTTTCTCCATTTTGCCAGTGAATACACAATTCCTAAACTCAGAAAGAGAGAAGTCCTCTGTTTTCCCTGTCCCACATTCTTTCCTAAATTCATAGATTGTTAATGCTTGCTGTAAAGGCCCTCAAGATCTTTTAGTTCAAACCTTCCAGTCTACAGATGGAAACATCTCTGCATGATCCACTGGCCTATGAATACTTGCTCTTTCTAGTACTTTTCTTGCTAATCTGAGAATGGCATTTTAAAAAAGCAAATAGGTGATTAAAAGATGTTGTCCATAGCAAAGAAATATTCATTCTCTCTCTCCTCCCCTCTGCCTCTCCCTCTCTGCCTGCCTCTCTATCTGTCTATCTGTCTGTCTGTCTGTCTCTCTGTCTTTCTCTGTGTGTCTGTCTTTGTATATATGTTTCTCTCTGTGTCTGTGTCTCTTTCTGTATGTCTCCCTGTGTTGTGTGTCTGTTTCTCTTCCCTTTCCCCCTTCTTTCAAACACACACACACGTACTTTTTTAACAGGGAATGAGACCTTTTAGGCCACCAGTAAACATAACATTCAAAATACAGATACTGCTTTTATATGGAAAAAGCACATAAATTCAAACTAAACTATTAAGTGACTCATCTTTCCTTAAAATATATATGTGATGTTGTAGGGGATGTGGAAAAACCAAGATACTAATGCGTTGTTGGTGTTGTGAACTGATCAACCATTCTGAAGAGCAATTTGGAACTATGCCCAAAGGGCTATCACACTGTGCATACCCTTTGATCCAACAGTATCTTTGCCAGGTCTTTATCCCAAAGAGATCATAAAAAAAGGGGAAATGATCCACATGGGCAAAAATGTTTGTGGCAGCTTTTTTTTTTTGTAGTGGCTAGAAACTGGAAATTGTATGGATGCCCATCAGTTGGAGAATGGCTGAATGAGTTATGGTATATGAATGTTGTGGAATATTATTGTTCTGTAAGAAATGATCAGCAGGATGATTTCAGAAAAGCCTGAAAGACATGAACTGATGCTTTGCTTGGGTTTTGTTCCCATGTTTGTTTTTTTCTTTCACCATTTTATCTGATTTTTCTTACACAGCATAATGAATGTGGAAACACATTTAGAAGAATTGCACCCATTTAACCTATATTGGATCACTTGCTGTCTATGGGAAGGGCAGGTAGGGAGAAAAATATGGAACACAAGGTTTTTCAAAGGGGAAGGCTGAAAATTATCTTTGTATATATTTGGAAAATAAAAAAGCTATTTAAAAAAAAAGCTATATTTGAACAGGGAATAAGAAGACAGAAGAGCTTTGAAGTCCTGAACAAATAAAGGAGGGGAATGAGGACTTAATGAAGGCTTAAGAGTATCAAAACCTAATTTACATCAAATTTTCACCTAGGCCTGACTTTAGGAGTCATTATTTGCTATATCTGGTACTATTTTCATTTACTCCACAAAGTAACCTGTTCATCTGGTAACCTACACTAGTATATAGTATCCTGCTATTTTAACTCATATTCATTATTTGGGAAGTTACAGATTGGCAAATATTTTTCAAAAGTCATTTAGTTTATAAAAACCATTTAGTGGTTTTCTTATGTAACTTTTATGTCTTTTCATTTCATTCTTGTTTTTTCCCTGTTTCTGTTCTCTGCCATTCAATGAACAAGGAAACCCTAACCATTTGGCTTCAAATTAAAACCAAATTGTAATTGAACATTCCTTCAGGTCAGATTGGTCAATCATGTCAATACTGACTAAAGACTTGCATATCTTTCTCATAAAGAAGCATTAGTTATTAAGTCTCTATTAGTATTTTTATGCACTCTTCCTTTTTGACAAGCTATGAATTACTTTTAATAAAAAATGAAAAATTTCCCCTAGAAATCAAAATGAAAGGAAAAAAGAAAAAACCTTTTAAGATTGAGGAGGGACAAATTTGAAATATTTGAACTGATTACCCCTAACAAATTTTATTTTATTTATTATTATTAAATAAAATTTATTAGTCAAACAAAAGTAAAAAGTATTAGTTAATTCTGCTTTAATTCATCTATTACCAAATTTAATCTATCCTTTTTTTTACATTACACCACCACTGCCCTCATCACCTTGTACGTGGATTATATGCATTTTAATAAAATCTTACAAATCTTCTTGCCTTCAGTAAATGCTCCCTTCCCTTTTCTCCCACTATGTTTAGTCTACAAAAATTATCTACTCCAACAAAATCTGCCTATTTGTTGTCTATTTCCACAAACATGTTCTCCAAACATGCATTCCTACCCCATATCTTTGCTCATCACATTCAATCTACTTTGATTATCCTTCTTTCTTCCTTTTTGTTTTGTCATAACTTTCCTTACAGTATATCCCAGAGTTCTTATTTTTCTTTTGACTTCTTATCTGCACCATCCATGTAGTACTCATTAGTTATCTTGTATTATTTCATATATCTCTGTATATAGTCCTAAATTTTAAAGCTGTAGATCACCTTAAATATCATCTAGTAAAATTTCTCTCTACCTCATTTTTGAGAAAAGGAAACAGTCCCAGAGAGAATAAAGAGTTTTACCCCAGTTATAAAGGTGTTGAATAGCAGGATTTTAGACTAGTCCCTCTTATTTCTTTTTTTTTAATTTTTATTAAAACTTTTTTATTTGCAAAACATATATATGGGTAATTCTTCAACATTAACCCTTACATAGCTTTCTGTTACAAATTTTTCCCCCCTACTCCCCACCCCTCCCCTAGATGGCAGGATATCCACTACATGTTAATTATGTTAAAATACTTGACAAATAGAAGATATGTATACATATTTCCACACTTATCATTGCTGTGCAAGAAAAATCATATCTACAAGAAAGAAAAATCAGAGAAAAGAAACATAATGCAAGCAAACATCAATAGAGACCATGAAAATGTTATGTTGTGGTCCACATTTCACATCCCCCTTCTGGGTGTATATGGCTTTCTTCAGTGAACAATTGGATGTGGTTTGAAACATTTCATTGTTGAAGAGAGCCATGTCCATCAGAACTGATCATCATATAGTATTATTGTTGCCATGTATAATGATCTCCTGGTTCTGCTCATTTCACTCAGCATCAGTTCATGTAAGTCTCTCCAGGCCTCTCTGAAATCGTCCTGCTGGTCGTTTCTTACAGAACAATATTCTATAATATTCATATACCATAATTTATTCAGCCATTCTCCAATTGATGGACATCCATTCAGTTTCCTGTTTCTAGCCACTACAAAAAGGGCTGCCACAAACATTCTTGCACATGTAGGGCCCTTTCCTTCCTTTATGATTTCTTTGGGATATAAGCCCAATAGAAACACTGCTGGGTCAAAGGGTATGCACAGTTTGATAACTTTTTAGGCATAGTTCCAAATTGCTCTCCAGAATGGCTGGATCCGTTCACAGTTCCACTAACAATGTATTAGTGTCCCAGCCTTCCCACATCCCCTCCAACATTTGTCATTATCTTTTCCTGTCATTTTAGCCAATCTGACAGGTGTGTAGTGGTACCTTAGAGTTGTCTTAATTTGCATTTCTCTGAACAATAGTGATTTGGAGCACCTTTTCATATGACTAGAAATAGTTTTAATTTCATCCTCTGAAAATTGTCCATATCCTTTGACCATTTATTGATTGGAGAATTAGCCCCTCTTATTTCAAATCTAGTACTATTCCTTGTAAATACACACACACACACACACACACACACACACACACACACACACACACATATATGCAAATATACAGATGTAATTTGTTCAGCTATTTCATTCATGTCTGACTGGTTTTTCTTTGCATAAATATTAGAGTAGATTGCAATTTCCATCTCCAATTCATTTTACAGATGAGGAAACTGAGGTAAACAACATTAAGTGACTTATCCAGGGTCTCAAAGCTAGTAAGTGTCTGAAATCAGATTTGAACTCAGTCTTTTCTGATCTTAGATCCAATGCTCTATCTACTGTGCCACCTATCTGGGTAGTGTTCCAACATTTTTTGATGATGATTAGAGAAGGAAACTGAAAAACATCTGATGCATTAGATGATAATTCAACAAGAAGAGTATCAATGATTCTCTTATTAATGAGTCAATATGCTTCTAAGAAAGTAAAGGTAAGAAGTGAGACAAGTTGAAACAGGTATATTAAATAATATTTATCATTTTCAGAGCATGGACATTTGGGGAGCTTAGAGGTTTTGTGAGGCAGTTGCCGTTGTGTCTTGCCCAGGTTCACACAACTAGTAAGTGTCAAATGTCTGAAGGAAGAGTTGAACTTGGGTCCTCCTGACTTTAGTTCTGGTGTTCTATCTACCACTCTACTATCTGCCCAGAGCATGGTCTTTTAAATGGCACATTGGATAAGTCCTGGTTCATCAGTGGTTCATCTAACTTGTGTAGCCCTCAGTAGTTCTACCACATATGATTACCAATGCATTACAAATATTCTTAATTGTCTTTATACTGTAAGTTAGTATTGCCTGATTTTATCTAAAGTTTTCATGAACCTTTTCAGTATTTTAAATCTCCAAACCTTCTGTGGATAAGTTTCCTACACGTAGTACTTATCTTTCAAAGTAGGACTTTGCTTCATTGTTTTATAACTAACTTTCAAATTTGTACAGTTACACAAAGTTATAAGAGATTTCAAAGGCTATTTAATCAAATCTGTCTACACAGAAGTATTTTCTATCACATCTCCAATAAGAGGCCTTCCTAGCTTTCCAGAGATCTCCATGGAAGGAGCTTCTACTTCTCACCTTCATCCCTGATGAGAAACAGATCATTCCAACTTAACTTTTCTATAAAGTTCTTATATTAAAAACACACCTGCCTCTGCTTCTGGTTCTATTCTCTGAGGTCAGAGTAAGTTTAATTGTCCTTTCATATGACAGCCTTTTTGAAACTTGAAGATATCTATCATGCCCTTCCCCCCTAGTCTTATAAGTATAAACATATTCAGTAACTTCACCACTCATCCTAACATGACTTCAAGTTCTCTCACCATCCTTTCTTGCCCTATCCTGGATGTTGCCCAACTTGCCAGTGTCCTTCCTAAAGTCCTCTTCGTTGAATTGAGCTCTCTATATATTGTGATCAGGACTATTGTTGCTTTTTTTCTCAACAAGTTGCCTCTCTTAATAAAGTCTAAGATCCATTAGCTTTTTTTGGATGCCATCTTTAACTCTTGGTCACTATATCTATCGATCTATATTGATTGATATGTTTGAAGGCCATCATGAACTCCATTTCTTTTTCACACAAATAATTGTCCAATCACATCTCCCTTACATTTATAAAATTATTACTTTTTAAACCAAGTATAGGTCTTTACAATTTTATCTATTGAATTTCATAGATTTGGCCCTATTCTTCTTAGAATCAAAGAATCATAGTTTAGAGTTGGAAGGGACTTTAGAAGCTATTGAGTTCAATTTTCCCTGCTAAGATATTTTGGGGGTCCCAACTTTATTATTCTGAATGCTAATGATTCTTTTCAATGTTTATCACCTGCAAAATTGTAAAGGAGATTACATCTTCCTCCAAATTATTGATCAAAATGCTAAATTTAACAGAGACAATGACAGATATCTGAGTAATACCCCTAAATAGTGTCAATAGTTGAATTTGATTCCGTATCTTTCTGGATTCCAAAACTAATCTTCTTTTCATTAAACAATAGTCTTTTTGTCCAAAGAAGAACATTCTTGTATTCCTGTCTTAGGTCATAACTTAAAGCATATAATGTAGTTCATATAATTTTTATCAAAATAGTAATTGTAGCTATAATATATAATAAAATGTATACAATAAACAATCACATCTACTATATAATCTACACAATATGTAGTGGATTTTAAATTATACATGTAACATAATGATGATGATGATGGTATTTACATCATGCTTTATAAAGGTTTGTAAAATGCAATATAATATTTTCCAAGTTTATCCTAGAAGGTACATGCTATTATGATCCTTAGATAAGAAAGCTGAGGGATACAGATTGACTTGTACAAGGTCACATAGATAATATCTGAGTTTGAGTCTTCATATTTCCAGGTCAAGGGTTCTATTCACTGTGCTACTTAGCTTCCTCTGCTATGGCTAGCTTATGATCTGCCCTACCATGAGTGAATGAAATAGTCACATCAAAGAGTTCACAGGTCCATGAAAGTTGGGGCTCTTTAGTTTTAGGATGTCATGGACTTCTTGCAATGTGGTAAAGCTAATGGACTCCATTTTGGAATGCTGTTTTTAAATTCATAGAATCAAATATAATGAATTGCAAAGGAAAAAAAAGGTTTTCCCCAAACAGTTTCATGGAACTTGTATACATTAAAATTTACTTACCTGCTCATATAATCATGTTATATATATATATATGTATATATGTATATATGTACATATATGTATATATATGTATATAGTCTGCTCATATAGTCATGTTATATATTCATTATATATATAATATATATAATTAAAGTAAAATAAAATATTATTTTAATTACTTTATAATTTATATATAAAATGTAATTATATATATATATAAAACATGACTACATGAGCAGGCTATATATACACACACACACACATATATATATATATTCCTACTAAATTGAATAAAAGAAGATAGTATGTAGTACAAATTGAAATTTTTACTATGCAATCCATCTTTCAGATAATTTTTTAAAATGCAAGGAAACATTTTAGCTAAGTAGGTACCAGAGTATATAGAGTGATAGACTTGTAATTCAGAGATGTGGACCTGGAATCAGGTTGAAATCCAGGCTCATACACTTACTATGTGTGATCTAGTTTTTATCTGTAAAATGGGAATAATAATAACCCCTACTTCACAAGATTGTTGTGAGGATCAAAGGAGACAGTATTTGTTAAGTACTTTACAGATCTAACAAAACATTCTAAAATGCTGATTCCTATTGTAGTTGTTATTACCATATGCTTTCCCCCTGCCCACAATCCCTGGGGAGGGAGGCAGGGGATAAAGAAGATGTATTGTTCATATTTCTTCATTCACTGATGTCCTCATCCCTGTCTTTTTGCTTCTTGTCTCTAAGCCAGTTTCTTGTCCATTACAAAACATCCTATCTACTCCAGTCTTAAAGTAAACTCAGTAACTCAATCTTGTTAATAGCCTTATTTGTGGAATTGTGTCAAAGGCATTTTGCATATCTAAAGAAATTGCGTTTGACATTTTAATTCTTTGAAAAAGGTATTTCTAGATAATGATGAATGTTGGAGGGGATATGGAAAAACTGGGACACTGATACATTGTTGGTGGAACTGTGAACGGATCCAACCATTCTGGAGAGTAATTTGGAGCTATGCTCAAAAAGTTATCAAACTGCATACCCTTTGGCCCAGCAGTGTTTTTATTGGGCCTATATCCCAAAGAGATCTTAGAGGAGGGAAAGGGCCCCACATGTGCAAGAATGTTTGTGGCAGCCCTTTTTGTAGTGGCTAGAAACTGGAAACTGAATGGATGCCCATCAATTGGAGAGTGGCTGAATAAATTATGGTATATGAATGTTATAGAATATTATTGTTCTGTAAGAAACGACCAGCAGGACGATTTCAGAGAGGCCTGGAGAGACTTGCATGAACTGATGCTGAGTGAAACGAGCAGAACCAGGAGATCATTATACACAGCAACAACAATATTACATGATGATCAATTCTGATGGACATGGGTCTCTGCAACAAAGAATTGTCTCAAACCAGTTCCAATTGTTCACTGGAGAAAACCATATACACCCAGAGAGAGGGATATGAAATATGGACCACAACATAACATTTTCATGCTCTCTATTGAGGTTTGCTTGCATTGTGTTTCCTTTCTCTGATTTTCTTTTTTTTTTTCTTGTAGATAGAATTTTTCTTGCACAATTTGTCAAGTATTTCAACATTATTAACATGTAGTAGACTTCCTGCCATCTAGGGGAGGGTAGGGAGCTGGGGGTAAAATTTGTAATGGAAAGCTTTGTAAAGATCAATGCTTGGGAACTACCCATACATATGTTATACAAATAAAAAGCTTTAATAAAAAAAAAAGGAAAAAAGAAAAGAAAAAGGGATTTCTGCTTGAGTAGTCAGTCTCCCTCTTAGAAAAATCATGTGACTTTTTTCTAATTGATTATAGTTACTGAATTATACATGTGAAATGCCTATGTGTTCTATTTAACACTAAGCCATAACACCCAGCTGAAATGACTTTAAGCCATAATCTCTCTGCAGGTATCAAAGCATCCTAATTGACTTGATGATCTGAGATTATGCTATAGTAAAACCATGTCTCTGCTACCAAAGGAGAGCAAATTTTAATTAAATAAAAATGAATCCAAAGGGCAAAAAAAATGCAATAAGACACATGAATTTCAAGGACTCTGGTATATATATAAAAAAATTATTTTTTGAATAGACTAAAAGATATTAAGCCAGCAGACATTTAAAATTAGTGTTGGAACACAAAATTCATCAACAAATATTATATTTATTAAGATCCCACTATGTAAATGGGCCCTGTGCTAAGGCCTTAGGGTTCAAGTGCAAAAAATGAAACAATCCTTACAATGGGTTTCTTAACATTCTATAGATGAAGTATATGGCACAGTTCCTTTTCTCAGCATATTGGAGATCTTTACTGAATGTGCGACTTGGAAAAAAGACCTAAGAAGTCACCTGGTTCAACCTGGTTCAATCCCTAAATTTTCCAGATAAGTAAACAGAGGTTTGGAAAAATTAAATGAGTTGTTGCCTTAATTTTTCAGTATCTCATATAATTAGTCAGTAACAGACATGGGACTCATACCAAAACTTCTGACTGAGCCCAGGGCTCTCTCCACCACATCATAAATAATAGGAAAAGACTCAGTAAAAAATGCTGTAATTCAATCTCAAAGTATAAGACAATGTTAATAAGCATTATGACAATTCCAAAAGGACTGAACTATAATAATCATTGGAATATTACCATAATCATTAGGGAAGACATAATAAAGGTACCATTTGAGACCTTAAAGAATGAGGAGGGCAGAGAATTGTGAACATTCCAAGAAAATGAAACCACAAAGGGTACAAAAATGGGAATGAGGAGGGTAATAGACAATAAGGAGACTGTCCTTACTGGATACAACCATTGCTGTGATCTACATCAAAACTAATCTCTACACATAACAGCAAATATACTTTTTTTTTTTCCTGAGGCAATTGGGATTAAGTGACTTGCCCAGGATCACACAACTAGGAAGTATTAAGTGTCTGAGAGTAGATTTGAACTCAAGTCCTCCTGACTTCAGGGCTGGTGCTCTATTCACTGCGCCACCTAACTGCCCCTAGCAAATATATATTATGCTCATATACTTTTGAGTTCCAGAATAAGCTATAGAATTAAAAGCTCTTAAATAATATTTGAAATATACATGTAATTAATATTCCAAAGTTTCCTTTTTTGCAACTAAAAAATATCATTTGTATGAGTTAATTCTTTTTTATGAGGCTATAACTATGTAGCAAATATCTTCTCAGAATAACTCTGACAAATCATAATAGGAAAAATAGAACATTATAAAAGGAAAGGAGAGCCCTAGAAAAAGTGTCAAAATAAGTCAGAGAAAGGAGGAAATCACTTTTAGTTGGGGGAGAAAGGGGTATCAGAGAAAACTTTGAAGGAACACTCAAAGATTCCCATTATTTATAACAGTTAACTGTTGGAAAGTATTTCCTTAGTTCATCATTTTCTACCCCCAAGAATCTTAACATCTGGCTGTAGTTGTTGCTGTTCAATTGTTTCCGTCACATTCAATTCTTTTTTACTCTCTTTGGGGTTTTCTTGGAAAAGATGCTGGAGTGGTTTACCATTAAGTGACATGCCTAAGGTCACAGAATAAGTATCTGAGGCCATATTTTGAACTCTTTCTGACTTCAGACTCTACACTGTCCATTGCTCCACTTAGCTGTCTTCCTAGCTGAATAAAAGAAATATTTTTGTTTGTAATATAGTAAAAAAAAAAAAAGAATACTGGATTTGAAGTCAAAATACGGGTGACTAATCTAAGTCAGCTGACTCTGAATTTCTCTTTACAAGTCTCCAAATTAATATCATTTAGCTTAAAAAACTCATTAGGAAAAAAAAAGGCAATAATATAGGTAGAGAACTTTGCAAAGTATTCTACAGAGCTACCACTATGATGATTATGCATAGAGATAACTTTGGGTATTAATATCATTATATTAATATTATTTTGTTTGGAACAGAAAATCAGGTTGCCAATTTCTACACAGATGCCTTGTAGTTTATGAACTGGCTTAAAACATTTACTATATAATTATCAATACCAAAGCTTCCATTTTCCTGCTGAATAAAATTAACACAATTCATGCTTAGAATGCTGTCCCCTCTACCTCCTGAAATCTTTTTCTTACCTCCAAGCCCAAGTCAAGTATTACTTCCTTCATGAAGTTTTCCCAGATACGTCCTTCTCTCGAAACAAAAGATGATTTCCTCCTCTGATTTCTTTTAACATTTTGTCTAGAGTACTCCTTTCTCTTCATCAAATTATATTTTACAATATCTATTTATGAACATTTTAAGCCTTCCTATTATAAATTCTTTGAGGATCTTTGCACTCCTAGTGTCCAGCACAGTACCTTATATGTAATATGTGCTAAATAAATGTTTATTAAGTTATGAAATATTTGTTTTGACATGATTGTCCCAGGAAGAAAAAAATATCAGTATTTGGTAAAACACTCATCTTGAATGTTTGTCTATACTGTGAAGATATTTCCAAATATGGCAAAATTATCAATCTGAGTTCTGCAAATTTAGAATTCATGGAAATCTGAGTATGCATCAACCACCCATTCCAGAAGTAAAAATAATATTAAATATACATATACATATTAAAATATGTATAAACATACAAATTATAAATATACATATTAAAAACTGAGCTGAAGTATATTTTTTCATTTAAATTCAAACTGATCTCTCTCTATTTTTAGGAATATACCTAGGGTATCCCAAAAGTCTTAGTGTAGCTTTATGTTTTTAAAAGTTGAAAGCTACACCAAGAATTTGGGGACATTTTGCATAGGTCTGTATCTATTTTCTTGTATATGAAATTGTAAACAAGAGACAGCATGAAATAATGGAAAGAAAATTGAACTTGAAGACAGAATCACATATTTAGAGCTGAAAGAGACTTCCGAAGCCATCTAGCCCAGTTCCCTCAGACTACAGATGAGGAAACAGGCTCAGAGAAGTTAAATAAGGTCCCACAATGTAGGGATGTAGGATTGGAACCCAGTTCTGAATCCAGAAGCAGTGTGCCTCTATTCTTACCATGATCAAGCATTCAAGAAGCATTTTTAAGGACTTGCTACATTTCAGATACTGTGCTAGATACCGAAGATACAAGACAAAAAGCAGTCCCTACTAAGATTGAGCTTAATATTATATAAAGATAGATTACAAGTACACAAATAAATACATAAAAGAAATATACAAGATCCTTTTGCAGGGTAAGCACCCTGCAGGGTAAGCAACTCTGGAGATCAAAAACAGCCTTATACAAAACCTAGTTTAAGGAAACTGGGAAATCTAAGAGGTAAGAATGAGGAAACAAGGCATTATAGGAAAGGGAATAGCCAGCACAAAGGCATGGTAGTGGGAAATGGAAGGCCAGGTATTAGGAACAAGAAGGCCATTTTGGCTTGAACAAAGAGAGTATAAAAAATAGTGAAGTACAAGGGTATCCAAAAAGTCTTAGTATAGCTTTAAACTATTAAGACTTTGGGAACACCCTAAGTAACAAGGATGAAAAGGTAGGAAAAAGGTAGGTTGTAAAGGGCTCTGAATGCCAGAACAGATGAGTTTTTATTGGATTATGGCAGACACAGTAGTTTCATGTGTGTGGAAGTGCTGTGGTCCAAATAAGCTTAATTCCTGGCTCAGTGGCTTCCTACTGATGTGGTTGCAAGCAAATCATTTATCCATCCCACCCAATCGTACAATAGGAAATTAAGCTTACCAGACAACTTGACATCTAATACTGCCTGCCTGTACCCCTATTTGCCCAAATGAAATATCAAAGACCTATACGCCCAGCTATCAGACGCTTAGTCCCCCCCCCCCCCCGCCGAAGAAGTTCAGATTTGGGTAATGAGGTAATGGTAAATGCTTTAGAGCTGAGTTTATTTTATTGATTTATTGGTTGTCTAGACTTAAGAAAGCAATTAAAAATATTAGTAAAGAAGATTAAATTGGAAAATGTATCCAGTATACATGTGGTGTTTTTTTTTTTCCTCAGAGAGCTGCTTGTTCAATATTTTCCATCATAGTTCTGACTATGCTCCATAGTTGGAGGCACCTTAGAGAACTCTTAAGACTTGGTGATTCTAAGAGACTGCTGATAAATCCAGGAGTTGTTACTATCACCACACACCATCATGATTCTTATACTATGCCATATATAGATCCTTTTGTCTTTGCTTTCATAGACATTTCTGGAGGTCGTGTGTCCACAAGATCTAAGGAGCGCTTGGAGCCATGGGGAAATCTATCACCAGATAATTCCTCCTTGGTCTCTTTCTTGTTGTTGTTCAGTCATGTCTGACTCATGACCCCTTTATGAGTCATTTTCTTGGCAGAGATGGGGTCACAAAGACTTGGCCATGATGGAAATAACTGAATGACAATGACTTCTTGACTGCAGATTCAACACTTTATCCACTAAGCCACCCAGCTGCCATTTCCTTCTTCAGCTCATTTTCCAGATAAGGAAACTGAGGCAAACAGGATTGCCCAGGGTAACACAGATAATAAGTCTCTGAAGCTGTGCTTGAACTCAGGTCTTCCTATCTCCAGGACCAGCACTTTATCCACTGCACCACCTAGCTGCCCCACTTGGTCCTTAGGACACAGCTATTTTCAAATGAGACTACTGCTTCATGGGCTATCAACACCAAGTGGGGTCTATGTCTATGGAGACCCCAGAAATTTCACCATGCTATTGGTTCTGTAATTGCTCTTTTCTGTTTCTGTGAGGATTTTTCTCCTGAAGCTTCTCACTCAACCCCACTGCATACTCAAGCTCTGTGTCTGGGTAAGACACTGTCTGAGTAAGAAAAGAAAGAATGTAGGGTATTTTGTAGCTACTGAACCTCCCTCTGTACCCTTTGTATAATTCAGGGTAACTAGAAAGGGGACCAAACTCCATTTATATTTATATTCAACCACAGAAATATAATAATAGTTTATGTTTATTTATATAAGACACTAATACTGTAATAGTTTAAAGTTTTGCAGATAATGGAATTGATTGAAAGGATAAAAGAATAAAATGAAGGAGAAGGAGAAGATACATGTTATATCAGGACAGAAGACAATAGCTAGTTGACATTTATATAATGCTTTAAGGTTTTCAAGACTTCTTTAAATATTTTATTTGATCTTTATAACTCTGCAAGATAAGTGCTATTGTTGTCCCATTTTTCAGAATAAGAAAATTAAGGCTAAAAAAGGTTAATTGATTTATTAAAAGTCACACAGGAGAAATTTGAACTCATGTCCTATGTGACTAATGCTTTAATGATCTTCTATGTCCACTTTACCCAAACCATAATCAATTCCTATAATTCTGATTTCACAAATTTAGAATCAAGTTTATGGAATTAGAGCTGGAAAATGTCAATAATGCAAATTGAAGATAGAATTTTTCCCGAGAGCTTCTTTTTAAACATTTTAAATTACACCCTTGGCAATGCCCCATAGTTGAAGGCAACGTAGTCCCAAAAAGACTCTTGATGATTCCAAGAGACTCCTGATAAATTCAGGAGTTGGCAAATCCTCACCCTAGAAAAGTTGGATCTTGTTAAGCATTAATCAGATAATAGTGGAAAAATAAAACTGTACTTCTTAAGTAAAGTCAAAGAGATTTATTTCTTATTTATATTGTCAAAGATAGCCATGTATTAAATACACAAGGGAGAGAAGGAGGAAATCATCAAATCCAGATGGTGAAATGCATGCAACTGGATGGACAACCCATCAAGTTAGTCTATTGATTCTATTGATAATATTCAGTATACTATGAGTATAAGACAACAATCTATTAATCAATACCGTCTTCCCAAGCTTCTATAATTGAAAAATCCCTCATTCAGCAACAAAACTTAACTAAGCTAGTCTTTAGAAAACAGACACATATGATCAGAAAGTTATCTTTAAAGATTTTCATCATAGCAGAATGTGTAAAAAGCTTTCCATGATCATTGGGATGAGAGAGAAATTTGTAAGCACAAATTGCTGACTGCTATGAAAAATTATCTAATACCAAATTATTTCATAAGTGACATATAGCTACAAATTCCATGACTGTATGTCCTTGGAAGAAATAAGATTACAAATAATATCATCCTAGAATGACAGAAGGCATGAAATATAGTCTACAGCACATTACCTAGTAGACTTGCTTTACCAAAGTCATACATGAATAACAGGAAAAGGAGGTTGGCTGACCATGTAATGAAAGTGAAAGAGAATAGATGGATTGCTCAAGTACCTCAGGGGAAGGATTGCAATGTATTATATGGAACTTCTACTGAGGATTTACAGAAAGGAACAAGGATAATTTCATATGAAAAGGTATAGGTAGTTATGGTCTGAATGAATGGAAGGAAGTATCCTTCCTAACAAGAAAACAAATCTATCTGCCTAATAAAATGTAATCAAATCAGTAATGAAATATATTATAAAAATTACATAGCCTAGGAAAGAGTGGGCAAAATATACCTATAGGTAGGTACTCATCTTTAAAGGCAACAGGTTTTTATAGAATTCACTTCATATATTAAATTTCTATATGACAAGTATTTTTAAAACTTTAAAGAAATTCACAATAATTTTAACTAATCACACTGCTTTATGAAACATTATCCTGAACTTGATTTTGAGTTTTTGTTGCCTGATACATTTGTACTTTGTATGAAAGTCAACAAGTATGAGAACATAAAGTTCACCATGATTTCTATAAAGACAAGAGCTTGGCAGTGGCACAAAGTGATGTCTAGGCACTTAGTTCATAAACAGTTTCTTCTCATGAACATTATCTCTAAATGCATACAGTGTGTTAAATCTCAAATTAGAAAAGAGGTACGGGAAAAAACTTGGATAAAAAAGAATCCAATAAAAATGAAGCCTTTTAACAATAACTAATTAGAAACACAAGTTAAGTATGTTGGAAGTGCATATTTATAAGATTAATGATCTTTAAAGGTGACTCCAAGCCAAAAAAAATTATTTGCTGATTGTAACTATTTAAATGTACCATATTCTTTCTGCCTTATTATATTTCCTAGTTGATGCCACTAGATGGTAAGCTCCTTAAGGGCAAGGAATATTTCCTGTAATTAAAAAAAATTCCAGAAACATACTATTTACTTCTAAAGACAGCCCACTCCCTTTTTACATAATTGTCATTGTTAAACTATTAGACTATTAGACTGGGGTAGCAAAGGGGGTGCAGTGGACTGAGCATCAGGCTTGCATTCAGGAAGATCTGAGTTCAAACCTGTTCTCAGATACTTACTAGCTGTGTTAACCTAGTCAAGTTACTTAACCCCTATTTGCCTCAGTTCCTCATCTGTAAAAATGGAGACATATTGGAAAAGGAGATGGAAAAACATTCCAGTATCTTTGCCAGGAAAAAAAAAGTACCAAACATCCATAACTAAACAGCTGAATGATTGTTAGAAGGTTAAAATTTGTTCCTTTACAACTTCAATGCATTGAAGTTCTATTCTCTGGGTATAACAAATATCTAATCCCTTATCCAAATGCTGGATCTGCAATGTTACTTATATATAGTTGTATGTTCCTCCTTAGTTCTCTCATCTTCAAACTAAAAATCCTTTTTTCCTACAACCTATCTTCATATGGAATAAGCATGAAGCTCCTATGCCATCAAGATTAACTTCCTTGGAATTCTCTAATCTGTCAGTCTTGCCTAAAAAATGACACCCAGAATTGAATATGATGCTCTAGATGTCATCTGATCAGAATTAAGTAGACTGAGGCTTTTTCATTATTCCTGGAATCTCTGCTTCCCTTAATGAATCCTAAAAACACTGTTGCTTTGGTGGTTTGAGACAACATTGTTGTCTCATATGTTGTCAGCCACTGTGTGCCTACTATGTGCCAGCACTGTGCTAAGCATGGGGACACAAAAATAGATTAAAAATAGGGGGTAAGCTAGGTGGCTCAGTGAATATAGCACCAGCCCTGAAGTCAGGAGGACCTGAGTTAAAATCTGGCCTCAGACACTTAACACTTCTTAGCTGTGTGATCCTGGGCAAGTCACTTAACCCCAATTGCCACAGCAAAAAAAAAAATTAGGCTGCCAGTCACTATGTACCTACTGTGTACCTGGCATTGTGATAAGCATGGGGGCACAAAAATAGGTAAATTATAGTCTCTGCTCTTGAAAAACTTCCAAGTTATTTGGGAAGGGGAACCTCTGGATCAGCATATTGGATAAACTATAGGATCTAGAGTCAGGAATATCTGAATCCCACTTTCAAAAACCAACTGTGTAACGATGGCAAGTTATTAAATCTCTCTAGACCTTATTTTTCTAATTTTGACTCAACTTTTTTTCAGATGAACTATTATTATCCATGCTTCAACCCCACCTCCTATGTGTGTAAAGTTACTTTTTAAACTTCAAGTAAAATTTTATCCTTTTAAAATTTTCTTCTTTTATTTGACCCAATGTCCTAACTTGTCAAGATTTTTTTTAAACCTCACCTCTGTTGTTCCATGCTTTAGTTACCCTTTTCAACCTGCAAGTTTGAGAAATATGCCATCTCTTACTTTTCAAAGACATTGATTAAAATATATGCCATCTATGCCTTTTTTAAGACATTAATCAAAACATGAAATGATGCAGAGCCCAGCAGAGAGCCCTAAGAACTGCCTTGGAGACCTGCTTCCAAGTTGACATTGAACCAGGAGGCCATTCAGCAAGGTTCAAATACACATTACTTGATTATATCCTAGCACAGGACTTCCTAAACTTTTTCCACTTGCAATTTCTTTTTGCTGAGAAATTTTATGTGAACCCAGGTATGTAAAATAGATGTTCAAATCAAACATTTACTAATAATATATCACAATTTGTGACACATTCAGTTATGCACCTCATATGACCCACAGTTTTAAGAAATTTTCGTCTAGCCCACATCTTCCCATCTTTTCCACAAGAGTAGTATAAGAGATTTTTAAAAAGCCTTTGCTAAAATATTAGTAAGCTATATCTAAAGCATTACCCTAATCAACCAATTTAATTAGATTATCAAAAAATGGTGTGGGGGGTGGAGAGGTAGAATGTAGTAATGTAGGACATATTTTAAATGAAACCTTAATGACTTTGTAATCAAAAGCTTCTTTTTCTAGATGTTTACTAACCATTTATTTGATATTGTTTTAGAATTTTGCTACCACTCAAAGTCAGGCTCATTGGCCAGCCCTGAAAGATATAGATTCCATTTTCATTGTTTTGTGAATTATGATAACATTTACCCTTTTCCTAAACTGTGATACTACTGATAGTTCGCATAGTAACTAACATAATGGCCTTCCATGTCATAAGTAAATGAAAATAGAAGACTTTAATGCTATTAATATCAATCTTTTAAAAAAAACCTATTTAGTCAAGTGATTTTGAGGACACTGGCTGAAATTTTTTGATGCATCTATTATGTGAGACAACAGAAATGTATTAATCAACTAAACTCAAAAAGTTTAATTGAAAAATATTACGATCCTTTCCCCCAAAATGCTGTGATTTAACTATTGTCTACTATGCAAATTTCTTTAATGTTATTCATTTAACAGGCATTAGGTGACACAACAGATAAAAATCCTGGGCCCAGAATCAGAACTCCTTTCTGTCCTCAAGGAACTTACATTCTAATGGAGAAACAATTTATGGGAGTAAATTTGGAAAGTGATTGAAGTTGATAATTAGAGCAATGGGCAATCAATGAACATACCCTTCCCAAAAGTAATGGCAAGGTAAATTTGATTAGTATAATTGCAGAAGAAATAAAAAATTTCAGTAAGGTGGGGGTTATGTTTTCTAAGGCATGGAAAAAAAATAGCCAAGGTGGAAAGGAGGCTGCTTGCCCAAGGGATTGCAAAGCTAAGTGTGTTAGTTTTTCCCAGGAATGGTCCTTTGGTGATATGGTAGCAGAAGAAAGACAGGAAAAAAACAAGTGTTGGGTAAAAGTACACTATGACAAAATATCCCAGGCTCTACCAAGAGAACCTTTCTTGAGATATGATGCCTCAGAAAATTGCATTTCACATGAATCCTGGAGTAGAACTTGAGTTAGTTGACAACAGAAGTTAATTTTCATTGAGGTTACTCCATTTAGGTACTCAAAAAAAAAGCTAAGAAAATCTTTGTTTATATTACACTGTCATTAAAAGATGCTTAGATTTCACAACCAAGTTAAGCAAATTAAACTCTCCTTTCAATTACATTTTTGTTTGAATGAGAAATTTCTCCTTTAATTTCAAAAAGTATTTTCGTGATATTTTTAAAGAGTGAGAACATAAGAAATGTCTATGTTGATTTGTTGTTATATGTTATTAAAGAAAAGCAATATTTCATTATTCAGTGTTACCTTTAGTGAAAAGAATCCTGCCATTGATACTTCCTGCAATTGAACCCCCTTTGTGTGTTGTCCTTCCAATTGGACTCTGACTTCAGATAGCCAAGATTATCTGACTTTTCTCTTAAAATCTCTAAGCCTTAGGATGAAATTTCCTAGTAAAAGCTTAGTAAATATTTTTCCACTCATTTAAATTTGTATGTGTTGTATTCTTCTGCCATCCATCATGTCCAGTAAAATCTAAATTCCTTAAGAAACTGCAAATACATTTTTGTCAATTTTCTTAATATATAGCAATATTCCTTCTCCTCTCTTCTCCTTTCCTCTCTTTTGTCTTTCTTTCCCTTTGTCTCTACTTTCCTCTTCTCCCCTCCTTCATTCTTCTTCTTTTCCCTCTTTTTCTTTCTCTTTCTCTGTACATTATGTATACATATATACACAACAATGAATTTAATGAACTAAAATATCATTTTGTCACTAAAGAGACAAAGGTGGATTAAAGAAAAGGAAGAATTAAAACCAAAAATAATAATGGATTCAGGAAAGTATGTTTCTAAAATTAAATATTTATGTGTTTCCCCAGCAACTTTGTCATTATTCTTTCTTTTCCTTACTTCAAGGCTTTTTAGAGTCTTTTTTAGATGATTTTAGTTCCATTTATTCTTCTTCTCACTTTTTTGTGTCTACAAAGAACTGAAATCTCCTAAGGGACTTGCAGTCAGATCTGGACATGTTTAATAGCTAGATCTGATTTTGTTTATAAGACACTTACATAATGTCATCAGTTATACCATAGATCAGAGACTAGGCATTCCTAGTCTATATTCAAGCTGTTGCTGTGTTGTGATCAGAGACATACTTACAGTTTAGTAACACTGTTCTTCGAACCTAGTTGTTGGCATTCTAGCCTAGCACCCTCCTGGATCCTTCCCAGAAGTGTTCCCATTATTATTCCAGGCTTCTCATTAACATCTACCTATCACTAATGGACTCTTTTTTTCTACTTTTACTTTTACTCATATACCAAGAACATAGCTTAAAGATATAATATAACATCAAATTCTAACTGTAACCCCTGCTGACAACAACATAGTAGCCTAATCAAGAAATGTTTTTAAACAACTGAATATGTGCCATAAACTTTGCTAAGTCTCTGGGGGTACAAAAAAAAAAGCCAAAAATTACTCCTGTCTTTAAAAAGTGTCCATTCTATGGGAGAAACCACATGTAAAAAACTAGGTACATGTAAGATATATGTAGAATATGGGGGCAGCTATGTGACTACAGTGGATAGATGTTGGTCTTCGAGTCAGACTCATCTTCCTGAGTTCAAATCTAATTTTGGGAACTTACTACTCATGTAACTCTAGGCAAGTCACTTAATACTATTTGCCTCAATTTCCTTATCTATAAAATGGCAAACTATTCCAAAATATTTGCCAAGAAAATCCCCAATGGAGTCACAAAAAGTTGGACATCAAAGATGAAAGGAAATTTCAAAGGGGAAGGTATTAATAACTGGAAGTATTAGGAAAGGTCTTCTGCAGAAGAACACAGTTTTGACCACAGTCTTGAAAGAAGGCTGGAAGATCAAGAGTTTGAGGTGAAGAGCCAGAACAGACATGGGAGAGCAGCCAATACAAAAGATAAAAGGATTGCATTGGAGAAGCTTCAAGTGAGCCTGTGTAGCTGGGTTGTAGAGTGAATGGAGGGTACAAGGTATAAGAATATTAGAATGGGAAGGGATTTCAGGAGTCATCTGGTTCAGCCCCATTACCATGCAGATGAAGAGCCTGAGACCAAGAGAAAAATTTTAACTTGACCAAAAAGCACATACATAATAACTAGCAGATTCCTGCATTCTGAATCCAAGGTTCTTTCTTCTAGAGTACATCTCCTTAACTGTTACTAACCAAATCTAAGTCAAAACAATTTCCTTAATAATATAACTATGTTTACAATCACCTAAATATCTTATCATATTATTACCATAATAATAAAGCCTGATCACACTACAAGGATTCAGCTGAAACAGGAGATGTGTTGTCTTTCAGTACATAGCCAAATGACTTTGATGTTAATAAAAAGATTCCAAAGCAATTCTTTTAGATCCACTTAAGTGCCCAGTTACAATCTTGCCAGCCTTTTAGAAACTGAAATAGCTATTTAACATTTTAGTTATCAGATATAATGTATATAGCTCCAGAGTAAAATGAGTTGTTTTGTTAGAAAAGAAATGCATGCCTTGGAACATAAATCATACTCCAGAAACTAAGTAATGACTTTAAGAAAATGAATAGAAAACAGGGTGGGGAAAAAATAAAGCAATTGATTGTATCCATCTTAAAAAATACAGTAATGGAAACTCAATGTATAAATGTGTCAATTCACCATAGCAATAAATTCAGAGTTCAGAATTCACATTATAGCAGGAACTTTGCCTTTACAAAAAAGATGGAAATTAGCATTGCTTTAAATACTCGTTTCTCTAGTGTAGAGTCAAGATTGTCAAATTTGGAGCCATTTCAATTTGAAGTTCTGTTTTTGAGTAATAAGAACTCTCTAAGCTATGATTTATAAGGATAATAATGGCACCTTCATCACAGGGTTGTTGTAAGGATAAAATAGGATAATATATGTAAAATGCTTCATAAGCTTTAAAGGACTATATAAAGATATACAATTTTTTAAGCTGTTCAATCATTTCAGTCATGTCTAACTCTTTGTGACCTCGTTTGGGGTTTTATTGGCAAAGATATATTGAAGTAGTTTGCCATTGCCTTCTCCCAACTCATTGTACAGATGAGGAAACTGGATTAAGTGACTTGCTTAGAGTCACACATCTAATAAGTATCTGAGGCCAGATTTGAATTCTAGAAAATGAGTCTTCCTGACTACAGATCTGGTTATGCCGCCTCTATATAAATTTACAGATTATATATATATACACATATATATATATGTATATGTGTGTGTATATACACTTTGCATACACATACAAACTTCATAAATACACCCTTTAAAGATGTATTACACAATGAAAATTCTATGATATTTAAATAACTATTATTGATTTTATTCATTAGAGTTATAATTATATTTTCAATGCTCAGCTTGATCATTCTATAGTTTATTATTGATCCAACAGTTAGTTAGATACTTTGGTGACACAGTTATGTATACATTGCACAAATCTTGTATTTCCTAACACTTGAGTATGCTTAATCAATATTTACACATGACAGTAATCATCAAACCAGTAACTTATTCCCCTGAGGACATGAAGATCCTTTATAATGGAACTACCAAAGTGGCCCTAATTAATTTGTTGATTTTTCCTATTTATGGAAATTAAAGTTAAGTTCATATCTATATTGAATATCACTTCTATAATGGGAAATAAATTTCATACTTGTCCTGATTTCATTTGTTTTCTGTATTATTCATTCCCAAAGTACCAAAAAGTCCTTTGAATAAAGATCTAGCTTATTATCTCTAGGTCCTTGTGGGTGAGAAGCAGTGTAGTAAAGGGAAAATAGCGGTTACATGATACCCAGAGAATCAAGATTCAAATCCTATCTCTTTGACTTATTTTCTGTGTGAGCTTAGGGAAATCTTTCACTTCCCCAGTCCTAGTTTTCTCTACTTTAAAACAAAGGAATTGGACTAGATGAACTTGAAGTTCTCTTCTATTTCTAAATCTGTGATCCCAAGATGGAAATCCATACTTTTAAATGAAACTTCTCAGTGCCCTTGATGAAAAACTGCCATCCACAATTCCCTTGTGAAACTAATTGAAATGTTTTCCTGGCAGCTGAGGATTGGCAGAATGAACAAAACAATGGCCAGGAAAGCTGGATTCTAGCCTTGGCCCTTCTGTCAAGTAGCTAGACTTGATATTAGCGAAATCACTTGACCCTTCCAAGTTTTAGTTTCTCAATATATAAAACTGAGAGAGTCATAATTGTCCTACTCCACTACATTGTAAGTATATAAATATGAAAGATGAGGATAAACTTGAAACTGTTTTTTAAAAGTAGAAAATCATCTACAAGAACTTGCATTGTTATTGTTATTTAAGTGAAGACTAGACCATATTTTCTTAAATGCTAAAGCTGAAAGAGACTTGAAAGATCATTTAGTTCAACCCCACTTAATTCTGTCTTCAGCTTCTACCACACTATGGAGACAGTTCTCTCCCATTTACTATCATTAGTTATCACTCCTATTAGGTGCCTTCCAAATCTGTGTCTATTGTTGTCATTGTCATTGAATCATTTCAGTCATGTCTGATTTCTCATGTTCTCATTTGAGGTTTGTTTGTTTTTGGTTTTGGTAAAGATACTGAAGTGGTTTGCCATTTTCTTCTCCAGCTCATTTTACAGAAGAGGAAACTGAGGTAAACAGAGTTGAGTGACTTGCCCAGAGTCATACAGCTAGTAACTGAGGCTGGATTTGAACTTCCTGATTTCCACCCCAGTGCTTTATCCCTTCTGCCATCTAACTGTCCTGTGCCAGTACACCTGATATCTACTTTTGTATGAAACTTCTCCATTGACACATCTAGCAGAAGCAGGAGTCTCAGTAGAAGTAGTAGTAGTCTTAAAAAGTAGTAGTCTCTGTGATCTTGCTCAAGTCACTTAGCCCCATTGCCTTCCCCCTCCCAAAAAAAAGTAGTAGTAGTCTTAGTAGAAGTAGTAATATGAGAAGAAATAGATGGAAGAGGAGGAGTTGTCATAGTCATAGTTATAATCATAGTCATAATAGCAGTTGCTAAAATGTATATAAGTGCCTTAAAGTTTTCAAATTGCTTTACATACATTAGCTTATTTCACTCTCACCACAATCCTATGAAGTAGTAACTATTATCCCTAACTTAAATAAGCTAACAGCCCAGTTCCTGAAACAATATTTATTGATTATGATGAGACAGGTCAAGTAATATTTTCAAGTTCATACAGCTAGTAAGTATTTGATATAACTCCGTTATTCCTGGCTCCAGATCCAGCTTTCTATGCATTATGCTATCTAGCAACTGGTTCCTCAAATTTAGCAAATCCCAAACTAAGATTATTTTATTTCCCCCTAAATCTCCTTCTGACTTAACTATTTCCATTTCCATCTGTTTAGCTAGTCCATCATGACCTAAACATTGGTGTTATCATTGACTCAGTTCTTTCTCATCTCTTATAATCAAACACATACTGACTTCACAATTCTATTTGTCATATTGTACAATTTTTTTCACTTCTCTATACTCACTGCTACACCCTCCAATATAGGCCAACTTGGACTATTACCATAATATACTAGCAGATCTTTTCAATTACATCCTCTCCCCTATTCAAATCAATCTTCCATACTACTGACAAATTAATCTTCCTTCTACATACTTGTATAATCATATAATTAAAATTGAAAGGGCCCCAGAACCAAAATCCTCTAACTCCATCATTTAAAATGTACAAAAATGGACTCCTAAGTTAAAATTTAAGCCCATTTGCCTGTCATGTAAAGTTCTCTACAATATTGACAGCCTACTACTTCCTAGCCTTGTTTTATATTACTCCCATATAGATGCTCTCTGTTTCAGTTAAATAAAACTACTCTCTTTCCCAAAGCATGTCTTGTTTTTTCCCATGTTCAGGCCTTTGTTTTGCTGCTGTTTTGTGGTCCTGAATTGTCCTGCCTCCCCTATTTTTAGCAACTAACTTCCTCTCCTCTCTCACTAGATGAAAAATAAAAAAAAGAAGAAAGAAAAAAAAAAGAAAAAATCTTCCTCCTCTATGTACCAACAATGGATCAAATGATTTTTGACTGATTGTTTAACAATTGTTTAACAGTATTTTAAAAAATAGATGCATAGTAGCATTAAGGGCTCCTAACTAACACTCATACATTTGCATGCTCACAGGCACAAGCAACCAAGATAGCAGTATTTTTTGTGTTTCATTGCACTATTAGCAAACACTAATGCTGAACCAATTGTCTTATTCTTTTCTCCAGATTGTAAAACTGATCCAAGTCATGCAGAATGTCATATTACCCTATAGACTATAAACTACATGAGAACAGAGATAGTGTCTTATCTAAATTTTTTTTTATTTATCTTAGTGTTCTACACAATAATCTTGGTACACAAGAGGGGCATAATAAGTGTTTGTTGAACTGACTTGCACCCTCTGATGTATCAGATCAAATAACTGAGGACTAGAGGGGTAAATATATCCAAAGTAACACAATGAATTAGCAAGTAAAATCAAAGAAAAAACCCTAGCTCTTCTCATACTCTGTACAGTATTTTTCTCACTATACCATATTCTAGCACATTTACCATCTCATATCTCCCTTATATTTCCCAGCCTTATACAAGGATTAACCAATAACACTTTTTCAAATATGCAACTCCTTAGGCTAAAATAATCGTGTCCTCTAGATATTATTTTACTTAAATTTTTTTTGCTATGTGTGAATTGAAAATATTCTCTACTCAGCAAAAGATACTATTTTTTTTACAATAAATACATCTTGACATAATTGAAACAGAGCTAGTCACCAAACCATGGAGACATGAAGTCAAGTCCTATCTCAGGCACATGATGGTTCTTTGATCCTTAATATCTTGGTGTTCTAAGCAACTCTCTAAGCCTTTAAATTGGAGATAAGTGTAAACCTGCTTTGGGTAGAGAGTTTCCTCACATGACTCTCCCTACTTTCAAAAAGAAATTTAATGTGATGATAATAATGGCATTTTAATACTGTTTTAAGATGTGGACAGTATTTTAAATATGTTGTGATAATTTCACAACATCCCTGTGAGGTTTGGACTGTTATTATCCCCATTATGAGAAAATTGAAGCCCCAGGGTTTTATACCTAGTAAGGCAAGATTTGAACCCAGGTTTCCTGATTCCAAATCCTTTATACTATCCACAAAATTATACTGCTTCCTAATTGGAGGAGAATTTCCCAAACTATATTTTATGGAATCTTGGAATTCTCTGCTTGCTGCTTGAATGAGAAATGTTTCAGAAATATACAATGCCAGAAATTTTTTTCTCCTTCTAAATTATGTAAGGTCAACTACACATTGCAGTTGAGAGAATGGCAAGCCTGTAGTCAGGAAGAACTAAGTTCAAATCCTACCTCAGACTCTTACTAGCTGTAAGTCACTTAACCCAGTTTGCTTCAGTTTCTTCATCTGTAAAATGAGCTGGAGATGGAAATGACAAAACACTTCAGTATCTCTGTTAAGAAAACTCCAAAAAGAAGTCACAAGTTGGATACAACTAAAAAGAGTGAATTTTAATAAAAAAATTAAAGAAAATAATTTGCACATCAAAAGTATTTCTTACTTTCAGCCTTTGAAAATGGACTTAATTTCAATTAATCAATGAACAAACACTTATTAAATATTTTCTAGATATCAGAAAATGTACTCTTGTGTGTGTAAAATATATATGTCTATAGGTATACAGATATACAAACAATAAATAAAAAATAAATTAAAGGTAGTTATATCTGAGATAATTCTGGTAGTAGCAGGTGAGCACATATAAAGTGGCTTTATATAGAAGGTGGCATTTGAATTACAGCTTATGGAAAATGAAGGATTCTACGAGACAGTGGATCATGTCTATATATATTAGGTATAAATAGATATGTAATATATGTATTTATATATATTTGCATAGTACATCTTGACACAAATCTTTTTCTCCAGGGGATCCAGGGGCAACTAAGGTTCCTTCTTTTGTTGTTGTTGTTGTTGAGTCATGTCCTTCTCTTTGTGGCCCCTTTTGGGGTTTTCTTGGCAAAAACCACTTGGAGTGGTTTGCCATTTCTTTCTCCAGCTCATTTTTCAAATGAGAAAACTAAGATAAATAGATTAAGTAACTTGTCCAGGGTCACACAGTGTCTAAGGCTGTATTTGAACTCCTAAAGATTAATATTTCTGATTCCAAGCCTGGTGCTTTGTCCACTGTGCCACCTAGCTGTCCCAAGGTTCATCCTTGCTCTATTTTAATTAGATTTCAAAAAATGTAGGACCAAAGAAGAGAAAATTAAAACCAATTTTCATACAGCAAAAACATGTTTCATAAACATATATATTTTAAATGTAGTCATATGTAATATATGAAACTATACCCTATGATACAATGGAAATAGCACTGGCTTTAGAGTTAGAGGACTTGCATTCAAATTCTGCCTTAGATCCTTAATAATAATGTTATCTAGGGGCAAGTCACTTTCCTCCCTGTTCCTCAACTATCAAATGGGAAATCCGAGCCAGATGATCTCTGAGGTCCCTTTCAACTCCATGGTTTTGATCCCATGATCTGTGTGCTCTGCATATAGTTTATTAAACCCAAACGTGTTCTGTGGCCATATTAATTCAGGTCTCACAGAGCTAAAAATCTTCAGGATATTCTCTTAAGTTCACATCCAGGAGTTGGGAGTTCCTATCTCTCAGTATTCTGTGTACCTTGTCATAATAAAAATTGCAACTGATTAACTACTTATTGATAGAGACTATACCCCATGCAAAAAAAAAGTACAATCCACTTCACTTTGTCCATGTCTAACAAATTTGGAAGGTAGGGGATGTTGCTTTTTGTTTAGTTTTTTATTTGTATAAATATCACAAAAGTAATCTCTTGTGAATGAAAGAATTTTAATAACAGTGAACCAACCTCTAGGCTTTCCCCTCTGGCCCATAAAACTGATCCAAACCCTAGCATATGAGTTTGCATTGTAAGAAATCCCATAATGAAGCCAAATCTGGAGGCAGTCAGAATTTCTTTTACTTTGATTCTTCCTCAGATTCCTGCATCTTTCAATTAATTGATCAGCAAGCAATTTATAAGCACCTAGTATGTGTCAGGCATTGTGTTAGGTACTCAGGATTTTAAGTACAAAGAAATTCTAATGGGGGCTTTTCCCCTCATTTCCTGATCTCAGTTCTTTCTCCCCCATTTAAAGATATCAGCAATTTCATATGCAGGTGAGTTCTGCAAAATACCAAGAGATACTGTTGGACCCATTTGAATCCCATGCCTCAATAATCTCTGTTTGAACAAATGTTACAAGGTAAATAAAAGGCCAACCACTAAATAATGCAGAAGCCTTTCTTTTTTTTTTAAGAATGTATATAGAATTATGAAGTGACCACTTCCAATTTTTCTTTCCCCATCCCCTCTTATCTCTAATATCCCCTTTTCTTTGTATACTCTGCTGAAAGAACTTATTACCTAAGCCTGGTTGTTAATAAAATCTTTAGACTGGGTTTTTCTTGTGTAAACTGAAAATCTCTGCTTCAGTGATGCCTATCACTAACTCAGTTTTTATTTCAGCATTTTTTTCCTTGCAGATTACCAAAATAGTTTGGATAACATGTGAGAAAAGATGGACACAAACATACATGTGTGTTGATACATATGACTATGAGTCATCAGTCTGATTTCCATATGATATACCTCATAATGATGTACCCTCCCTCTTTTTCCCTCAGGTACACATGGCTGCACTTGTATAAACATATACCCTTATAGATGAAGTGCCAGTTCTTTAAGTTATCCTGAGAAATTGAAAAGTCTTAGGAAAAGTCTCATCCTTCCAAATTTCCTTTCCAAATAAGCTAGTCTATGATTCTATTTCTCACCTAGTCAAGGAGCAGGTACCACAAATCATTTGTCTTAGTCTCACTAGATAGATGTAGAAATAAGAGAAAATACTTTTACATATTGTTTTGTCCTACACTAACTTAAGAGTCAAAGCCTAATCTAATTGAAAATGTTTATGGGTTTTTTTTTCCTAGTGTTTCCATTATTTTTCCCTATAATTTAGCTAGGAAGGGAAATACAGAATCAGCTTTATAAATGGTAAGGAGTTTGTCTATGTATTTTCAGTATGGGTGAAAGTAAAATATGCTAGAAATCTTACCAAATTAAAAAGTAAACATTTATGGGTCCAAATAATTGCAATGTTAAAAAGATGACTGACCCATTAAACTTTTAATTTTCCATCACTTTCCTATTCACTTCATATATATGCTTACTCACTTATTCATAGTCACTATAGGAAAAATGTAGAACTATTTTTGCAATGCCCTTTTCCAGTTAATATTTATTTTAACCAGTGTCTAATTCATGCCTCAGATGTTCCCCCAGGAATAGATTCACATAAACTCAGAATAAATTCTTTGGAAGAGTCTTCTCTGGCACTTCATCTTAAACTGGTCACAGATAGGCCTTCAGTTATCTGAACAATACAACTAAATTTCAAAATACTTTTTTGTCATGAGATATGAATACTTTTATAATTGTTAAATAATGGTAAAGTCATATTAAAACCAGCCAACCATAGTTAAAGCATGCTATGGAGCATTATCAAATAGTTTTGGGGTCTAGGCATTCAGTACTCAAACTATCTAATTGTACAATCATCTATCCTTCATTTATTTCTCTTTTCCTCAAGAATATTATGAAAAACTATCAAATAATTTGCTAAAAATCTAAGTTTTAATCACATCAATCCCCTTCAGTGCTTAGCATAGTATCTCACACACAGAAGGTGCTTAATAAGGGAAAACTGACTGACTGCCACCTTAGTAACTTTGTTACAAAAAGAATAAGGTTTGTGGGTGGGGCAGCTAGGTGGCGCAGTGGATAGAGCACCAGCCCTGAAGTCAGGACCCTGAGTTCAAATCTGGCCTCAGACACTTAACACTTCCTAGCTGTGTGACCTTGGGCAAGTCACTTTAACCTCAATTGCCTCTGCAAAAATAATACTAATAACTAATAAGTTATATATTTTTTATCAAACATTTCCTTTTTATGATGTAGTTCCTCTCTGTATTTGGCTGAACCTTCCCTTCTGAACCTTCCTTTTCATTCAAGCTGTGTTGATTATGGTAGGAAGTAGTAGAGTCCATGCTTGAACTCAAGGTCAGATAGCAAGGGATGTCAGGGTCTGCAGTGGAAATATCACTCCTTACCAGGGTCACTTATTGAATCTACAAACCCTGCTCCATGGGTTTATTGTGGTCTGAGGAAGTCAAGAGATTCCTACCAGTGACTAGACTAGGTACTAGTAAGTGCTGAAATGGGGGAAAATATCAATGTCCTGGTTTCCAGCTTGTACCCAAATCAATACTCCATGGTCTAAAGAGGGCAAAAGCCCAAATCTACTTGGATCATAAGTCCATTCCCTGTATTTTCAGTCCTGGGAACATAGTTTGACCAGAGGTCATGTACGGAGTCAAAATCTAGATGGGAAATCCTTTGCATATGTGACGGAGAATGGCACAAGAAGACTAAAAATAAACTAAAACTATACATTTCCTAGCTCTCCTGGATCCAAATGAATACTATGTATTGGAGAGGTGGGTTTCTGAAGTTTGGGAGAATGGCAAGTTCATATCTACTCCGTAGATTTTTTTTACATTTATCATTCATTGTTCTCTAGTTTTTTCAGACCACATATTTGTTTATTGACCCTGGGCTAAATGTAGATGCTAGACATTGTGTTGAAGCAAACTTTTCTGCATTTGTGTAAAGCTGATGCCATTATGACAAAGTCATGTGAATAATACTCTTTGAAATATAACCAGGGCCAAAAGAGGTATGGTTAGTCAGTGGGTGGGGGCTCAAAACTAAATCCTAACCAGGATATCCCTTGACAATAAATCAGAGAATTTGGTTTTTTTGTTATTGTGTTGTTTTTTTCATGATCTATGAGTTAATCATTTCAGGCTGTTTCCTAATGAGGAAGCTTCCTCTATCAATTCAGAGTGGGAGCTATTCTACAACTCATAGAGTCTTAGAGAGTTACCTGGGAGCACTAAGAAGTTGAATTACTTGCTTGAAGTCACACAGTATGTGCCAGTGGTGGGATTTGAAGAATAATAGCATTTGATACAATCTCTCATACTTTTCCTGTTGGGAATTAGGGTAAAAGGAGGAAGGAGAGACAGAGATGGGTTAAAAGATAGTCCAATTAGATTCAGAACTGGTTGAATATCTAATTGAATAAGTTATGAATAGTTCAATGTTAAGTTTTTTGGAAGGTCTCCAGTGAAGTGCTCCTATAATCTGTACTTGACCCTATGGATACTTATCAAATTTGCACATAACACAAAGTTGGAAAGGATAATTAACAAGTGGTTAACAGTCAAAATCTGAAAAGATCCAGGCTAGAATAGGGATCCATATCTAATAAAATGAAATTCAATAGAATTACATATAAAGTGTTTCACAAGTACAAGATGAAAGAAGAATGATAAGTGGACAGTTTAAAAAAAACAACCTGGGGTCTCTTTAATAGACTGCAAGTTCAGTGTGAGTCAGCAGTGTGATGTGACAGCCACAAAAAGCTAATTCAGTCCTGAGCTGCATTAAGTGAGGCATCACTTCTAGGAATAGCAAGCTGATTTCCCAGCTGTTCCCTGCCCTGATCAGACTAAACCTGGATTGTTATATACAGTTCTAAGAGCTACCTGTATCCAGTAAAACAAACAAACAAAACAGTAAGCATCCAGAGGAGGGCATCTGGGATAGTAATGAGATGAGTTCCTGTCATATGAGGATCATTTAGAGGACCTGAGGATGTTTAGCTTAGAGAAAAGAAGATTCAAAGGAGATATAATTGGTACCAAGAGATAAGAGTGGAGAGAGTGGAGAGTTTGAAGTAAGGAAGACCTGAGTTATAATAAGAGTTATAATGTTATAATAAGAGGTTCTGCTTCAGATATTTATTAGTTATAATAACTATAATAATTATTTATAATAAGTTATTATTAGTTATAATAAGAGGTTCTGCCTCAGATATTTATTAGCTGTGTGATTAGACAAATCACTTAGCATTTCTCATTCTGTTTCCTCATATGCAAAATGGGAATGATAATAGCACCTACCTCACAGGGTTATTGTAAGAATCAAATGGGATTGACTAGATATATAGATAATTACCTATCTATCTATCCACACAAATATCTTTTACATGTTTGTTTTATTTTGCACTTATATATTATATCTTTTATATATTTATTTTATATATGTATAGATCTCTCTTTGCAAAAATGCTGCATAAATATTAGTATTACTATGATAACTGTATTCAAAAATTTGACAGGACTTTATCCATAAAAAAAAAACTAGACTTCTCTTATTTATCCCCAGAGAACAAAACCAGAAGGAACATGTGAAATTTCAAAAAAAAAACAAATTTAGGCTTAATTTAGAAAAAAATCTTAATTATAAAAGGTATTCCTAGATATAATGGGCTGTCTCAGGTGGTAGTAGTATTCCCCTCATTGGAGTTCTTCAAGCAAAGGCTAATTGACCAATTTTCTTCTTTTTCAAAATTCCTTTTAGAATATAACTTGGTAAGAAGGCAACATGATACAGTAGAGAAAGCACCAGTTCAGGAGTAAATGGCCTTTTTCACATCCTAGAACTGATATTTATTGTCGTCACTTTGAAAAGTCATTTAAGCTTCCTGGGGATCAGTTTTCCCCAATCCATAAAAGGAATAGTTTGGAATAGTTGCCTCTGAAGTCTTTTCCAAATTGGAATTTGTATGATTCTATGCCCTACCAAGTGATGGAACAGGTACCAGGTGGGTTTCTGAATCTATTTCCATGTTGTGTACACTTCTTCAGATCAGGGATTATTTCACTTTTGACTCTGTATCTCACAGTGCTGGGGGCAGTGCTTGACTCATAGTACTTGATAATTGCTTGTTGATCAATTATTGATTAATTCCTTTCAATCTTATTAAGTATACAACATAGTCCGATTATTTCCTACTACCATTTTTTTATTGTTCTAATTTACTCCCCCACATGTAATCCTAGCATAGGAACTAAAGAATTAGAATTAAAGCTTAGTTATTAATTGATGTCAAATGAATTGAAAATAAGATATCAGAAAAATGGCAATTTGTCTATAGTCTGTATTTATTGAGGAAAATGTTATCACTGCATAAAGTATTCCTACAAAAATGACCCTCTAGATTTTTTTTTACTAATACAAATGAGGTCTGTTGTACTATCTAAAATTGCATTTGTTATAAACTTGCCTGAATACTAAAAACTGCATTTATAAATTTTTAATAGTCCATAAAGTCTCTCTCTCTCTCTCTTTCTCTCTCTCTCTCTCCCCTGAGGCAATTGGGGTTAAGTGACTTGCCCGGGGTCACTCAGCCAGGAAGTATTAAGTATCTGAAGTCAAATTTGAACTCAGGTCCTCCTGACTTCAGGGCTGATGCTCTATCCACTACACCAACTAGCTGACCCCAAGATTTTCTTTTAGAATCACTAACATGAGACAAAACCATCCTTCTTTGATACATCTCCTTTGTAAGAATCACTGGTTTGGGTTTATGAAATCAAAACTCTGAATAATGTACTTGGTAGTTACTAATTCATTTCACTTACTTTTTTTAGTATTAGCTCCTCAGGATCAAGATTTTGTTAATAAACAGTTAACAATCATTTAACTTCTCTCAACTTCATTTTCTTCATTTATGAAAATAAAAAAGGGAGTGTGATGTCCTCTAAGATCCCTTCTAGTTTTAAATATATACTCTTTTCAGGTATTTTTTTCAATTTGATGCTTACTATTATGATTGATTCTTAATAATTAACCTATCTTGAGATAGTACAAAATGGGGCAATTTCACTTTTCATTGAATTCTGGTGAATTGACTAACTGTGAATTGATAACTAGCAGGTTAAATGTTTCTTTTCTTTCTTATTGTCTTAGTCCCCAAATACCTCAAAGCAAGAAACTGAATAAGGCTGTAAAACATGAACTTTTGTGACTCTACAATGATGTGCAAAGATTTCACAGATAAAATTGTATCAATGTGTTTTTGAATAAAATTTGAATTAAATTAAATTTAAAATTTGAATAAAAATTTTTGAAAAAAAAATTGAAAAAATATATACATTTTTTAAATTGAGTATAAATTTTTACTCATTAAAAATATTACTTGAAAATATTAGAAAAGTAAATAGTTAAGCCAGAATTTTGATGAGGGAAGCTTCCTTCTAGTAATTTTTGTTCCTGGAGAATTTGATGGATTTTATAAATCACCTTGAACACTATCATTTCAAATCAATGAATGAATTAGTCAGTAAAAGATATGTTTATAAGAAAATGCACAGAGGAAATCACGTTAAAACTTGCTTGCAACAGATGGTCAGGTCAAAATAGTATTTGCTGTAACATAGAAACATTGCAGAAAGGAAAACATCAGCTGTGTAAAGATGGCAAGACAGGGTTCTACCATAGAATATTTATGGCCTGTCCAGAACAGCACTTGCTGATCAGGAGAAAGTAGGAACTTACACAAAAATGTTTCAGGGTGACAAAAATATATGATTCCCAAAGTGCTATTGGCTAGTAATCAACCTAAAAGACACACACACACACACACACACACACACTCACACACACACACACATACACACACGCACACACACACATATATATATATATACACATATATATATGGTATGAATAGCTACTATTTGTGAAGTATTTTAAGGCTAACAAAATACTTTCCATTTGATATTTACAACTTTTCTATGAGATGATATAGTATTATATATTAAATTACTGTAGGTTATATATATTTTTTGTTAGAGTGTATATTATTATTATTATCTCATTGAGAAGGAAACAGGCTGATACAGGTGGAGGAATGTCCCATTCTTTGGTTTAAAATCCTATTCTTCAATATGTTTTATATAATCCACAGCTTCTCCATAAAAATTCATAGCAGGTCACACAGCTAGTATGTGTCTCAAGTAAAGTGTGAACCAGGTTTCTTTTACTGAAAAATCTAGCACTCTATTCATTGAACTTCCAAGCAACCTCTGACAGCATCATTTAATGACTGTGAATTTTCTTGACTCTTGAGTTGAATCAATCAGAAAGCAACAAGGATTTCTTGAGACTACTAATCTAATTTCTGATATCTACGGAGCTGCCTCATACATTTCTTACTGTTGTAAAATTGCCCAGTTCATCCAACAAGGTTGAAGAGAAATGTAAAATTGATATTCTTTTCCATAAGCCTCTCTCTTCCCGCCCCTTCACTTTTTTCTCTGTTTCTGTTTAACTGAGATAGTCAACAGTATTAAACCATCAGAGGAGTGAATTATGAGGACTGAAAAATATTCCACCAGACTTAACCTTTAAAGTGATCCCAAGTAATCTTGCAAAATAAAATTTAGTGGGATTGGAAATCAAGCAGAAAGGAATTGAAAAGTGACTAGGTGATGACGAAATAGAAGCAGTGAGTATTAAATGATTCTTTCCAGGAGTTTGATAATGAAACAGAGAAAAGGTAGAGGTTGATAAATTGAAAAAAATAGCTGAGTCAAACTAAGGGGTTATTTTTGTTTTGGGTATAAGAGGGGTGTGTTTTTAAAATGAGCATAGTGGTCAGCAGTGAGATAAAAAGGAGAGGGAATAAAAAAGGTGAGAGAGACAGAGACACATACAGAAGCAGAAGCAGAAAGAGACACAGAATGAATGAGAATGTGTTCAGAAAGATTAATTTTTAGAAGAGATATCCCATAAAAAAAACCATCACTCTCAGAAAATCAATCTCACACTGAATAAATGTTGTTCAGTTCTAGACAAAAGAGTCTTCTTTTGAGTTCCTGCTATTTAAGGATAGGATTTTCCGCCACATATTCTCAAAATAAATATCTCTTTAATTAAATATAATTGAATAGGGCATCATAAAACTTTTTATATATTCTAGCAGATATCTAAGTATTATTTCTTCATTGTCTTAGAAATACTGACACAAAGTTTAAAAAGGAAAATATATTAAATGCTCTATATTTGGCTTTCATTTTTCATATTGCAGCATAAAGTTTGTCATTATTTCAGTCAGATGTTTTTCTCCCACTCCAACATCAAGATCTTTTTATAGTAAGCATATTTTTCTGGTAGAATAAACATTGGATCGAATGACAGGGCTATATGGTTTAAGTCTCAGCAATACCATTGTCTTGGAAATCACAATAATTCTTAAACAATAACAACAAAATTCAAGGAGGATGCGTATATTGTTTTCAAAACCTATTGTTTTAGGATTTGACAAAATATTGGTCCATGAAATTTCCCCCTTTCATGTTTTTCACATGGTTTGGGGGAATTTGTTTGACTTGTCAAGAATGTTTTTCAAACTCATTCTAAACCTTTTTTGTTATCCCCAAATGGTAATATTTGCCTTTGCCTCCTTCTCATAGCATCATTTCCGTTTCTATCCTCCCTACTCACTCTGCTGAGTTGTTTTTTCATTCATGCCTGACTCCTTTGTGAATACATTTGGGGTTTTCTTAGTAAAGATATCATAGTGGATTGCCATTTCCTTTTGGAGTTCACTTTACAAATAAGGAAACTGAGGTAAACGGGGTCAAATAACTTCCCTAGGAGTCACACAGCTAGTAAGTATCTGAGGCCAGATTTGATCTAAGGAAGATGTCTTTCCATTCCTTGACCAGCACTGTGTCATCTGGCTTCCCTCATAGTCACTAATTTGAGTCAATTTGCTCAAATCCTCCATTTCTCAGAAAAGTTTTACATACCCTAATGTTACCTCACTAGCACTGGGCACCTCTCCCAGAATTACTGCTATTCAGCCCACGCTTGTTCTTAATATTAATTCTAGTTCCTCACTACAGGTACAAGCCTTCCAGTGACTCATGATAATTCCCAATCCCTTACACATATGATAAATGAGATGAGCAACATGGAAAGATACAGCAAAATTGTTTTTTTTTTTTTTGGGGGGGGGGGTATTGAGTATTTTTGGTGAGTGCTAAGGTCTGGACAATAAAGTATGTACCACCAAGACACAGGATAAGGAGAATAAATGGCAAGCAAAAGGACAGAGTCTGGGACTGGATGGTTCACATAGCAATGAATGAGAGCTGCTGTTGAACATGACTGAATTCTTATACAGCTCTCCTAGTTGCTTTCATGACTGTACTAAGATCAGAGATTTAGAATCCTGGGAATGCTCAAGCCAATTCAAACAAGCAGCTCATATTGGCTTGCCAGACCTGATTGTTAAATTTTCAGCACAAGCATTTATACCTCAGAAACTGGCAACTGATACAAATCAAAGCTTTATTGATTCTTTTGTCTAAACTTTAGAAAGTGATAGAGAAATTGTCAATGATGCCAATTAAGGTTAAAAGTGGAAAGTGATTTAAAAAAAAAAAACTGGTTGTTAAATATTTGTGAATGTACCCTTGCTTTGGAACTAAAGTTAATCAATCAAATAATTACTGTTTACTCTGCATAAAGTTTTGAGAGTCATTAAGAAGCATGTCCCTGAGAAAGGAATTTAAAATACGGTTAGAGAGACAATATATAGGCACATGAATATAAGGTAGTATTTGTAAAGTAGTAAATCAGCAATCATACTAAGTGCTAGAGAAAGTAAGGGGTGAAGGAAGGAGGCAAGGCCATTAGATGGTACAGTGGATAAACCTCCAGCTCTAGAGTCAAATCCTGCCTCAGATACTTACTTACTAGGTATATGACCCAAGCCACTTAATCCAAATTGCCAGAGAGAGAGCAAAGAAATTGCTAGAGTGATCAGATAGAGTATGATGGATAAAAAGGGAGGAAAGCTAAATCTGAATGAATGGGTAGGAATGGAGAGAAAGGAAGAAGAGATCAAGGAGAAGAGAACAGTGAGCAAAAGCTAGAAATGATATTCAGATCACAGGTTGTATGAAATGGAAGGTATACACAGGGAAATAGTAGGAGATTAGAGTGGAAGAAGGGCAAATTTCTTTACCCAGAAATCCATATAATCTCAAGCCAGATCTCCTCTTATTCAGAAAACTTTAGAAGCTGTCTAGTGTTTGTGAAATAAAATATACTTTCCTTAGCCTGGTGCTTAAGAGCCTCTACAATCTGATTCCTTTCCATGTCTTTAAAATTATTTCACATTACTACCCCTCATATATTTTATATTATAAATTAGTTGTTCTTCAAATTTCATTATGCCATCTACTACTTCCATGCATTCACAAAAGCCATTTCCCAGACTTCTTCATCTCAGCTCAGGTACCATCTTTTTCATGAAGCCTTCCTTTCTTGATCCCCCAAATAAAAATATTCTTTCTTCAAATTTTTTCTAGAATTTTTTAGTTGTTTTTGACTCTTCATGACCCCAAATGGGGTTTTCTTGGCAAAGATTCTGAAGTAATTCGTATTTCCTTCTCCAGCCCATTTTACAGATGAGGAAACTGAGGCAAATAGTGTTAAGTGGCTTGCACAAGATCACAAGCTACTAAGTGACTCAGGCCAGATTTGAACTCAGAAAGATGGATCTTCCTGACTCCAAACCCAGTGTTCTATCTACTGGGCCACCTAGCTGATCCTTTCCTAGAACACTTTGTCTTAATTTTTTCTTTGCCCCCTGCATGGGATCATAAAATCATAAATTTAGATCTGAAAATATCCTTAGAGATCAAATTCAATCATCTCATTTTACAAATAGAGAAACTGAGATGCAGACACATTAAATAATTAAATATTTATAATAATAATAGTTTAAAATTATATAGCATTTTAAGATTTGCAAAGCATTTTAAAAATATTATCTTAAATTCCCACAACAATATTGAGAGGCAAGCGCTATTGTTATTCCCACTTTACAGAAGAGAAAACTAAGGTCTCAGTTTCCTTTTTTGTTGTTGATGTTGTTGAGAGTTGTGGCCAACTCTTTGTGATCTCATTTTGTGTTTTCTTGACAAAGATACTGGGGTGTTTGTTGCTTCCTTCTCTAGCTCATCTTGCTGCTGAGAAAATGGAGGTAAACAGAGTGAGGTGATTTGCTCAGAGTTATACAGCTAGTGAATAAGTGTCTGAGGAGTCTCTTAGTACTGAACTCAGGAAAAGGAGTCTTCCTGACTGCAATCCCTGTGCTTTATTCACTGAGTTACCAAAATGTGGATAATAATAGCATTTACCTCCCAGATAGGAAGATCAAATGAGGAATATTTATTGTAAGAAACAAGATAATATTTGTAAAGTGTTTTGCAAATCTTTAAACACTATACAGGCATACCTTACTTTATTGCATTTCACTTTATTACACTTTGCAGATATTGCATTTTTTTTCAAATTGAAGAGTTGTGACGTGTTCAACAAGACTAACAGAATCCATCATCATATCATCTCTGTGTCACATTTTAGTAAATCTCACAATAATTCAAACTTTCATTGTTATTATTGTATCTGTTATGGTGATCTATGATCAGTGATCTTTGATGTGATGTTTGTAATTGTTTTAGGGTACCATGAGCCATGTCCATATAGGATTGCAAACTTAATTGATAATTGTGTCTGTTGTTGTTCTATCGATTGCCATTGGCCATCTCTTTCCCTCCTCCTGGGCCTCCCTATTCTTTGAAACACAACAGTATTGAAATTGGACCAATTAGTATTCATACAACAGCCTCTAAGTGGTCCAATAAAAGGAAGAGTCGATCAGTGTGGCAAAATTCATTGTTGCCTTATTTTTTAAAAACTTCCAGAGTCTCTCCAACCTTCTCTCTAATCAGTCAACAACCATCAATATGCAAACAAGACTCTCTACTACAAATAGACTGCAATTCATTGATGGCTCAGATGATGGTTAGAATTTGTAGCAAAAAAAGTATTTTTAAGTTAGGTAACATATTTTTTAGATATAATATTATTGCACAGTTAATAGACTACAGCATAGTGTAAATGTAACTTTTATATGCACTGAGAAACCAAAGAATTCATGTAACTTGCTTTATTGCAATATTTACTTTATTCTGGTGGTCTGGAACTGAACCCACAACATTTTTGAGATATGCCTGTATAAATGCTGGCAGTTATTGTTATGGGGATAAACTCTTGAGATCTCTCTAACTCTAGTTGCATTATAAAATCATTCTGTGAATGATGAAACAACTGCACATAGTTAAGTGAAATCTTAAGGTTATATACTAAAATACAACTTCAAACAATTCCAAAAACTGTTGCAAAATAAAATAACTAAATAGCTAATTTTGCACAGATCAACAAATAACATATAGAAAGGGGAAATGGATTGGCTCTATTTGCACAAATATGTCAAGAAGAATACAAACTTTTAAGTTATCAATAGCAGCAGAGTTCACAAATACCACCTTCAGCTCTAAGTCAAAGTACCGTCTTGAATCTTTCAAACAACTGTTATTCATAGGCTGACCTTTTCAGTCACATTCCCACATTAAAAATTGTTACTAGTAGCAGCATTTTAGTTATATAGATAGTTACATACTTACATTCACACACATATATATATACATGACTATATGTAATACACATATGTAGACAGACTTGTATATACTCATACACATATATATGTATGTTTATATACCTATATGGTTTTGTGATAGATGTGATATGTATGGATGATATATGTTCTTTAGAAATCAAATATTGAAAGAAAGGTTGAAATAAATAATATTAATGTATATGTATATGTATGTGTGTGTGTGTGTGTGTGAGAGAGGACTCTCTTCAAATCCTGGCTGTGCTGCTGACAATACATACACACACACATACACGTGTGTGTGAGAAAGAGATGTAGAGGGTGTGCCTGTTTTTTGTATGATTTCCTTATTTCCTTTTTTAATGCTCAGACTGATCAAGAAAACTAGAATTAAGAATATGTATCCTTTCTAGCTTGATCATTTCTTTTTTTTTTTTTTTTTTTTTTGCTGTGAGGCAATTGGGGTTAAGTGACTTGCCCAGGGTCACACAGCTAGGAAGTGTCTGAGATCAGATTTGAACTCAGGTCCTACTGACTTCAGGGCTGGTGCTCTATCTACTGCGCCACCTAGCTGCCCCTAGCTTGATCATTTCTATAAAGATTCCAGAAAAGGGAAAAATTGTTGTTATAAATTTAATAACCTATTTATTTGTTTAAAAAATCCTTTAATTCAATTAGAAATAATCCAAGGAAAATTCATTCATTGACTCCATTACCTTCTCAGTTAAAATATTACTTAGATATGACATTTTCCTCTCACTATAAATGTCTGTGAAAGAATATGCATTATAACCTTCAAAGTCATCTTTTATGTCAATAAAACTAACTGAGATTCCAACCATTTTCAGTTTGAAATGTGTAATTAATTAAAGTACATGATATATGTTGTATTTGGAGCCTTATTTAAATGATTCTTTTAACTCTCCATTTCACAAACTATGTATAGTGGCATTGGCTGGGGAGGTGGCAAGAATGTGCAAGTTGCAATTAACACTAGACCAAAGAGAGATCAATTAGAATGTCTCAGATTGGGGATGGGGTGTGTAGTAGCATGGATTATAATAAGTTGTTGCTAGTTGTTGGGATGACAAGAGAATTAGCAAATGCAATAAAGTAGTATAATAAGGAATCTTTGGTAAACATCATAAGGAAAAAAAATTATTGGACATTTTCTGTTTTACATACATATATATATATATACATTCTGTGAGCCCTAAAGATATCAAGGAAACAATTATCCTTACTTTCAAGGATTGAAAATTATATTAATTTTCCACTTAATTGCAGGCTTTAGTACCTAGAACACGTCAATGTGTTGGGGTTTTACTTTTTAATAGACTAAAAACATTCAATGAGCATATAAGGATGACCAAATGGAGAATAAAACATCCACAAGAACAAGAAGAAGGTAGGAATGACAAGTCTGAATCATTATTATCCCAGCCCTATTTTCTCTGTATAGATTAACCTTTTACCTTACTGAAATCAAGTTCATTTCCTATCAGCTCTTTGTAGCATAAAACTGAAAAGGACTTCCAGTCTAACCCCTTCAAACAAGGAAAGTGAGGGCTGGCAAGGTAAATAACAAGGTTTCATAAGTAGTTGGTGGAAAAATTAGGATTTGAATCAAGGTCTCTTGATCCCAAACCTAATGGTCTTACCACTACATCACATTTCTCTCTTTTCTACTGAGATATTTTTCTATATTCACTCTCACTTTCTTCATTCTACTTCTGTTTCTTCTTATCAAAACTATTTCTTCATCTTTTGTTCTTGATATAACCCTAATCTGCCTCCTCAAGAGGCTCCTTCCCCAAAGTCAGATTGAGCATTATCAGTCCAAGAGAAAACTCTTAAAGCAACTAAGCACTTATTAACACAATGTATAAAAACTCTTATCTGGTAAAGTAACAAGGTTACGTAAATGTTCAAATGCTATGTAAATAAGAATTATTACTATTGAATATTGTGATTCAGGTTAGAATCATAAACATAGAGCTATTAAAGATCTCCTAATCCAACCTTTTTATTTTATCATTGAGAAAATTGGATCCATAGTAAATATAACTTGGATACTGTCACACGAAAAGCAAAGCCAGAAAAACAATTCAAATCTTCTTACTTCTAGTTGTTTGTTCTATACACCACCACAACAAAAGGATTATTCTTGCTCCAAATTGCTTCCTATTTAGCATGAATTAATGCTGAATGTAGTAAAATTTTTAAAATACTGTAGCAATCTACAAGAATGCAACTATCTGAACTTGCATTTTGCATAATTTTAATAAGTACTGATCTGAATCTTTGTAGAGAGGTCAATAGATGACCAATATTTTTATGTTCAGTTTTCAGAAAAAATAAAGAATAAGAAAGTTAGGCAATTTATCAAGGATCACCCAGGGTTGTAAGAGAATAAGTATTTGAAATATTCTGCCTTAGAATAAGTTATGTTCTTTTTCTTTCTGTTGACCCTTTCTATTACCAGAATCTTTTTTTTTAAGATGGGCTATTCCAAAGAGGATTAGGAAATAAGTTAATGATGGACAAAAGACAGAACAACTTTACCAGTCAACTATTTCATTATCAATTTGTTCTTCAAGTTTTTGTTAGAATCAATGCTCTTCTTTTTGCTTTATTTATTTTTGTGTTCTATTTGGATTGGGAGGCCTGTTGAGAAGAGAACTGTCTGACTTCCTTCCTAAGACAGACTAGACAGACTTATACACTGAATTTTTAAATCATTTTGATAAATTTCAATTTGATGAAAATTTAATAATTTTAGTACAAATGTCTTTTAATCCATATGTCAAGAAGATGCAAAAAAATATAACCAAAGTATAACTTGTAAGCAAAATTAATTTAAAGGGTCTGAGCCAACTTAGAGACAAATACATGAAAATTTTATAAACTAGGAGATAGGAATAAAATTTTTATCATTTAATAATATTAGGGCCACTTAAAGAAGAGTTATAGGAAAACATGAGAGATTCAAAAAAGATTAAAAAAACCAAATACCAAAATCAATTATGTTTTTATTTGGCTCTTCAGATGCAATTTATCCAACCACATGCTTCAAAGAACTATATGGCTTTAAATATCATTGGTGCACTAACTACTGTCTAGTCAGCTTAAAAATGAAGTAGATAAGGTGGTTCCCATGCTGGAATCAGGAAGATCTAATTTAGTCTTGATCCCTTACTAGTTTTATGATTCTGGTAAAGTTTTTTAACCTATGTTTGCCTTTTTTCTTCAGTTCTTAAATGGGGATAATAATAGAATCTGTCTCCCAAAGTAATTGTGAGGATCAAATGAAATAATGCTTAGCATAGTGCATGACATTTAATACATCTTTGTTTCCTTTTTTAATTTTAAGTTACTGTTAGTAATTAATTAGTTAGCCCACTTTACAATAGTCACTATAACCTGCATCTTTTTTCCCCCTAAGGCAGTTGGGTTAAGTGACTTGCCCAGAGTCACACAACTAGGAAGTGTTAAGGGTCTGAGGTCAGATTTGAACTCAGGTTCTCCTGACTTCAAGGCTGATGCTCTAACCACTGCACCACCTAACTGCCCCATAATCTGCGTCTTTCAAGAAAAGAAGAAATAGTATTGGAAACCAGTCTTCTTTCCTCTTTATTCCCACCTTCCTTATGTGCCCAACTATTAATAGACATTATTAATATTATGTGGGATACTTAAGGCAAAACTGAAAAGTGAGAGCATATTTTAATACATAATTAGACATTTGGTTGAGTAAGCACACATTGAACTCATTGACTCTCCTGTTGAGTTGCCACATAATTCTGGATAGTGAGTGAGCTGACCACCCAAATGTTTCCTGAAATAACCAAACTATATATGGGATGTTGGAATTCTGGATGTAATCATAAAGTTGCCAGCTAATTTTGTGCATAAATATTGTGTAATTACACTGAACACAAGAATAGGAGGTAAAACTGGCTTCAGAGAACTCATAAACTGCAATCTCTACACCAGAGCAACTTCTCATTTTAGCCATTCAATCCCATATTTAATTTCCAACTGTGCTACCCAAGAACATTTTTGTGAAAGAGAATAAAAGTTGTTTTCAATAATGTTGATCATAAGTTAGTGAGATGCCCTGAGAATTTAATAAATATCAGGAAATGATTAATAATAGTGATTTATTTTACAGAAAATATATATACACAATTGACACATATAAAAATAGTTATGAAAAAGAAAGGCAAATAAAGAATACTAGAAAAAAAATCAAATGCACTTAAAACAAGAAGACCTGCTGGGGAGTTTTTTTCAACCTTAAACCATAATGAAAATGGGAGTTATTAAGGGTTATTATTAGAGCAGGGATGAACTAATAGCTGAGAGGTAGCATGATTGATTCATTTCGTCATGGGAGAACTAGAGAAGTATAATGACCAGAAAGCTAAATTCTCTGAAAAATTCCTGTGGTAGACAAAGGACAAGCCAAGAGAGCTAGCAAAAAAACATAGCTTGGCAACCATTAAGAGAAGGCTTCTAGAATTAGAATTACTCAGTTGTTTTTTAGTTTGTAGCACTATTTGAGGTTTTCCTTGAAAAGATACTGTAATGCATTGTCATGTCCTTCTCCAGCTTCTTTGACAGAGGAGGAAACTGAGGCAAATAGGATTAAGTAATTCACCTAGGGTTACACAACCAGTGAGTATCTGAAGCTGCATTTTAATTTCCATCTTCCTGACTCCAGGCCTGGTATACCATCTACCTCCCCAGTACAAGAGTAAAGATTGCACAAGGAGAGAGTCTCCTTCAAGCGTCAATAGACAAATCCTTCCTACAACTCTAACATCTGAACCCAGGCCTGACATTTTCAGAAAGTAATAGCCCCGGGAGTCAAATATAACCTCCCCTGTGGTATCCTAAATCCTTTGGCTGATGAAAGTTTCTCTGCCTTCCATCATCTCCTTTTAAGTCTCCCAAAGAGGGATATATCCATGCCATAATCCATTATTATTTAATACACCAACTATAAGGAATTTGTTGATATCAAGCTGAACTAGAATAAGATAGGTACCTGAGCAGTTAGAGTGGGGTAGAATATCAAAAAATAAAGATTATCTACAGCAGAGATTTCTCCTAGTGACCACTCTTGATCCCTAAACACAATCAATTTGTAATTACCTTGAAGAATATGGAACCAGCATGAATTTTCCCAATGGGATTAATTTTTCCTTTACGACAGAGAACCAAACAATCAAAAAGCATTTATTAAATGCCAATTTGCTACTACAATAAAACAATCTTGCCCTCAGAAAGCATATAAGGGGAAAGTAGCAGATGTTCTCTGCCTTGGTTTCAGACAAGTCTCTGATATCATTCTATGTGAAATTTTTTAACAAACTAGGAAAGTCAATTCTTGCCCCTCCTGGTTTACACCCAGAGGATTGTTAGTAATGATTAAACCTGAACTTAAGAGTGGAGGGAAGAAGATATATTAAGTGGTTTGCTTCAGGGATCAATCTTATATCTATTTCTTTTCAAAATCTTTATTGAGAATATATAATAGGGGCAGCTAGGTGGCGCAGTGGACAGAGTACCAGCCCTGAAGTCAGGAGAACCTGAGTTCAAATGTGTCCTCAGACATTTAACACTTCCCAGCTGTGTGACTCTGGGCAAGTCATTTAACCCCAATTGCTTCAGAAAAAAGAAAAGAAAAGGCTAAGGAGAATATAAAACATAGAATTGAGAATATGCTCATTTTATTTGTGGTTGTTGTCATTTCAATTCTGTCCAACTCTTCATGATCCCAGTTTTCTGGGCAAAGATACTGGGGTGGTTTGTCATTTCCTTCTCCAGCTTATTTTACAGATGAGGAAACTGAGGCAAAGTGAGTTAAGTGACTTGCTCAGCATCTCGTATCTAGTAAGTATCTGAGGCCATATTTGAACTCATGAAGATGAGTCTTCCTAACTCCAAATCCTGCATGTTATTAACTTTGTTAGATAGATACACACTCATTTTGTTTAACAATAACCTGAATTTCAGCGAAGATAGTTGATACTCAACATGACAGAGCAGGAAAAAAATAAGATGATAATTGAAAGAAAAAAATAAGATGATAATTGAAAGAATGGCCCTACCCAAAAAAAAATGATGAAATCATCCTAGCAATCTTCTTTTCTCTATACTCTGTTCTGTCTATCTTGGAGATCTCACTGGCATCCCTGGGTTTAAGTATCATCTTATGAAAATTACGAAATAAAAATTACATATACACACATATATGTGCACACAAAAGTATATACATCTCTCATTTCCATGCCTTTGTACAAGCTAAAAATGCACTGTTTCCTCCCTTCCATATAGAATCTCCATTATCACATAAAACTCAGGTCAAATGTCATCTCTTTCATGGAACCTGTCCTAATCTGTCCCACTTAGTTGCTAATGCCCTTTCCTCTGTAAATTATTTGATATGGTATAAATTTTGTATTTATTTATGTTTGTGGGTTTTTTTTTTCTCCCAAAAGACTAAAATCTTGAGGGCAGGAATTGTTGGGACCATACCAGCACTAAATCCTTATTGAATAAATTGAATGAATTTAAGGGGATACACATAGAAGCAATGATCCCTACCCAGTACGTCATGTTATTGAAATGGCACAAAAACAAAGCAAAAAACAAGCAAACAAATCTATTACCCATGGTTCAAAACAAACTGAATATGTTATCAAGGCAGCAAGCACTCTGATAGAAAAAAAAAAGCCAACATGACTATGTATCAAGGGACATAAGGATTAAAATTCTAGAAATGGTCCTTCCTTTGTGATAGAACAGTCTTTATTATATATTGTGTCCAATATAGTGAAGAAAATTGAAAGGATTAAGGGAAGTAATGAAAATTATGTCTATAGACAGCTGTTTGCCCTGAATCAATTTAAAATTCACTTTTCTAAAAGAAAAAACTCAAATTACATGTACCTCTCAAATTCTTTCAGTTCCCCAGTGGCTAGATGAATTAGTGTAGGTATTGGATTGGCCTCTGATACTTCCTAAGTATATGATTCTAGGCAAATCCCTTAACTTCTCTTAGCCTCACTTTCCTCTTCTGTAAAATGGAGATAACTCCATTATGAAATGAATCAAATGAAATAATATAGGGAAGGTCTTCATCTTCCTTGAAGCATTATATAAATATAAGCTATGATGATGATAATGATGATGATGATGTTATGATTGTGTGAATTTTTATGAATTCTTGAAGTTGTTCATATTTTAAGTCTCTGTAGACTTTTGGGTTAACAATGTCCAAAGGTTTGTTATTACTAGAAAGTAAAATTCCTATTTTTTTTCCTGTCCTATGCCCTTTAGTTTCAAAGATTCTCTTCTTGCTCACATGTTCTAGATTTGAGCAAAATATTTGTCCAATTTTACATGAAGAGATTTTGAAGTCATGTTCTTTATAGATTGAAAAGTATTAACCTTTAGATTAATTAGTAGATTAATTAGGTTAGTTAGCAACTACCCCTTTTTAGATCTTTTCAAAACTGTGTTATTTCTAACTCAAGAAAGGCATAATAGAAGTATGAGGGTCATAGATACAATGACTAAATATACAAATAAGCTCATTCCCCAAGAATTCAGAATGATGCTTGTACTCAGTAGGACACCTAGAAGGAAAAACATTTTTATTTAAAGTTTTGAGTTCCAAATTCTATCCTTTTCTCTCTTCATCTTCACCCTCTCTGAGACAGTAAGCAAATCTTATATCTATAAGTTATACATGTGTAATTATATAAAATGTTCCCTTTTTTGTATGAGAAGACAAAAAAATGAAAGTGAAAAATAGCATGCTTCAGTCTATTTATCAATATTAGTTCTTTCTCTGGAGGCAGAAAGTTTGCTTACTCATTAGTCCTTTGGGATTGTCTTAGATTACAGTATTGCTGAGAATTGCTAAATTATTTACAATTCTTCATTGACCAATATTGCTATTATTATATGCAATATTCTCCCTGTTCACTGCACTATGCATCAATTAATGTAAGTCTTTCCAGGTTAAAAAAAAAAAACTTATTTACTCCTATATGTGAATATAATTCATTTCCTTAATAATCCTGTGCATTTTAAAACATTATTCTGAGAAAAGGCTCATAGGCTTTACTTGACTGTCAGAGGATTCAATGACATAAAAAAGATGAAGAATTCATGGTTTAAAGTATTTTTATAAAACACCATCTGTGGGTGAGAATGTTGGTAGAAGTGGAGGAGGCTTAGTCCTTTGACCAAGTAAAGAATGTGTTTCTTGGCCCATAAGAAGAGCAACATAGACCGAGATTGTAATAGACCTTAGGTCATTCAACAACAGTCTTACTGAACTTCTTTACCTGTAGTCAGGTTTTTATTTGTTTTAATTGAGAATTCTATTTCAATGTAATTGGTTTAATATATTTTATTTTATTCATTTAAAACATCTTTTTGAGGAGAGGCTCATAGGTTTCATCATATTGCCAAAGAGATGCATAATACCAATTTTAAGTTTAATTTAAAAGCCCTGATGTAATAGAAAATAAATAATGGGGGAAGGGGGTGTTGATTTGTTGTGCAGCTTACTTAGTATGAAATCTTGACTATCCACCTCTAATCAAAACTTCAGGTGAGTCTGTGTGTGTGTGTGTGTGTGTGTGTGTGTGTGTCTTTATCTCTTGTCTCTGTCTTTCTCATACATGCACACAGACATAATTAAAGAAGAGTAGTGCATTTATCACTAGATAAGGTAAGTGTGGGTTGCTATTATCGCTTATTAAATATCTATATGGTTTTTGTTCATTGAATAGATTATGATTTCCTTCTTGATGTGAATAAAACAACCATAACTTTCAAAGACACTAATCCTTAGAAATGAGAAAGGTGTTTTCCCCCCAAACATACTTTATTATTTGACTTAAAACATTTCTCATTATTTATTAGTGTTTGTCTATATGGCAAGAAATAAAATGAAGATAGAAATAGTTTTATTCACCAAATAATAGCCATAGGAGCTCATCACAGTCATGTCCTATTGAGAATTTCAGAAACTACCCTTCAGTCTCCTTGGGGTCCCTGGATTTCTAGGCCTGAAATGCCACTCCTGTTATCCACGGGCTCATATTACCTCCTCATGCAACTTGGGATTCCCTATATCAAATTGTGCACTTTAGTACAAATATTTTGTCAAGAATAACTCCTACAACATTGAGACCAATTCTAGGCAATAGTTGAACCAAACCCCTAAATAAATGGAAATTGTTCATAATCTAGACTTATATAATAGTTAAAATTTTGGGGAAAGTTATTGGGTACAAATTGGCCCCACCTCATTTCCTCAATTCAAATTGCTGATCCTGTAAACATATAAAATGGAAAATATGATATCTTTGATTAAAATATGATAAATCTTTTTTAAAATCTATGAAACATTATTCCTTTCATCTTCCATTAGCTTTAAAAGATAAATGAGTTTTCCAAATAATCCTGAAGAGTTAGCAATGGTTCTAATACTCCATACAAATTTGAGTAATAAAAATATACCTCTTGCCCAAGAAACTACTATATTAGTCAATTATTCTAATCCCTCCAAACTCTGTCATGTTGTCTTAAACTAAATCCAATATTTCCAGAGTTCATGTTTTGTTTTAATTACCTGAACCTCTCCCACTGACAGTGACTAATGAGAAAATTTTAGCTCTGACCCTTTTCTTTCTGCCTAGAAAGAATAGGTCCTAGAACTGATGTTTTATGATATTTCACTATCTTTAGACCTTGTCACTTCTTTTGTTATTTGGTTTTGGTTTTTGTTTTTTATTGTATTGATCTATTTTTGCGGAGACAATTGGGGTTGTGACTTGCCCAAAGTCACACAGCTAGAAAGTGTTAAGTCTCTGAGCCCGGATTTGAACTCAGGTCCTCCTGACTTCAGGACTGGTGCTCTATCCACTGTGCCACCTACCTGCCCCCTTGTCACTACTTTTTACATAAAGCCATGGTCACTATAAATTTAAAAATCTATTACACACACACACACACAAAGAGAGAGAGAGAGAGAGAGAGAGAGAGAGCGATGCATACACACCCCCTTTTCTTTAAGAAAGGTCCTAGAGCTGATGTTCTATGAGATTCCAACATATTTAAGCCCTTCCATTACTTGATATTTAAAGGTATGATCACTATAAATCCAAAAGTCTATTCTGTATTCAAAAGTATTGTTTTGTCTACACTTCTGTCTCTTTGACTTTATATATTTTCTGTATCTCTCTCTCTGCCTCTGTCTTCCTCTGTATCCTTCTCTGTCACTGTCCTTTATTTCTCACTCTTTCTTTATGTGTTTTTCGCTCCCTCTTTTCTCTGTCTCCCACCCTATGTCCTTCCTTTTTTCTCCCTCTCCCTCTCTCTTTCTCTTCCTCTCTCTCTCTTTTCCTCACCCTATCCTCACACGCATAATTAAACACTTTTGATGTTAAAAGGTTTTGAGGAACCTAAACTCTTCCTTTTAAAGTGATTACATTAACTCCCCCACAGAAGTACTAACCTAAATACAAAAGAATCACTATATTTTGGCTACAATTAGCTCCTACTCACTTTTTCAGGCATGGCCCTTATAAAGGTGTTATCACTGACTAAACAAAGTAATGCTATACCAAGCCATCAGTGTTCAATTAGTTTTCATCTCCCCTCATTCCTTATATGTAATTGATGTGTATCTATACATTACTGAAAGCCCTAATAACCAGTCCCCTCCAAAAAATGAGAACCCTGCTTTTAAAATATTAGGATGCTAAAATTCAAGCCATTCTCCAATCAATAAATGGTCAAAGGATATGAACAGACAATTTTCAGAGGATGAAATTAAAACTATTTATAGTCATATGAAAAGGTGCTCCAAATCACTATTGATCAGAGAAATGCAAATCAAGACAACCCTGAGATACCACTTCACACCTGTCAGATTGGCTAAAATGACAGGAAAAGTTAATGGTGAATGTTGGAGGGGTTGTGGGAGGGCTGGGACACTGATGCATTGTTGGTGGAGCTGTGAACGGATACAGCCATTCTGGAGAACAATTTGGAGCTATGCTCAAAAAGTTATCAAACTGTGCATACCCTTTGACCCAGCAGCATTTCTATTGGGCTTATATCCCAAAGAAATCATAAAGGAAGGAAAAGGCCCCACATGTGCAAGAATGTTTGTGGCAGCCCTTTTTGTAGTGGCTAGAAACTGGAAATTGAATAGATGCCCTTCAATTGGAGAATGGCTGAATAAATTATGGTATATGAATGTTATGGAATATTATTGTTCTGTAAGAAATGACCAGCAAGATGATTTCAGAGAGGCCTGGAGAGACTTACATGAACTGATGCTGAGTGAAATGAGCAGAACCAGGAGATCATTATACACGGCAACAACAGTACTATATGACGATCAATTCTGATGGACATGGCTCTCTTCAACAATGATATGTTTCAAACCACCTCCAATTGTTCACTGAAGAAAGCCATATACACCCAGAGAGAGGGATGCGAAATGTGGACCACAACATAACATTCTCATACTCCTTGATTGATGTTTGCTTACATTGTGTTTCCTTTATCTGATATATCGTTTGTGTAGATAAGATTTTTCTTGCACACCAATGATAAGTTTGGAAATATGTATACATATATTCGATTTGCCAATATTTTAACATAATTAACATGTAGTGGATATCCTGCCATCTAGAGGAGGGGTGGGGAGTTGGGGGGGAAAATTTGTAACGGAAAGCTATGTAAGGGTTATTGTTGAAGAATTACCCACACATATGTTATGCAAATAAAATAAAAATTTAAAATAAAAAAAAATATTAGGATGCTTCAAGTATTTTCAAGAGGGACCATTCCCTCCATATCTGCAATGTACTCCTCCCTTAATTATACCTTTCAGAATCCTTATCTTTCTCCACCATGAGTCATCTCACATGCCATCTCTTCCACTGAAATCTTGATCCTCCCTACCCCCAATTGAAAGTGATCTCTCTCTTCAAATTATTCCTCCAGCACTTTGCTTGGATCTCTTCTGCCCCATTATTCCCTTTGTTAATAGACTTATCTGTTTATAGGTGGTATCCCAATAAGCAAAAAGTAAGCTTGAGAGCAGAAACTTCTACTTAAAAATTGTATATTCACAGAATCAAGAACAGTTGTGAACACATATATGTGCACATAGTAGGAGATTCATATATATATTAGATTGAATGTTTCTACAACATCCCCATTCACACAGTAAGAGAATCAAGATGAGACTTGCTTTACTACTGTATTGACATGCCTTGAGATAGAACTCTCCAAAGACAACAGGATCATAGGATTTAGAGTTTCTAGGAACTTTAGAGATCATATAATCCAGTCCCCCTCATTTCACAAATGATGGGGGGAGACACATTATGGTCATTTTTCTGGATCATTCCAACTTTGCATACAAGCTATGTCTCTAGTTAATGTTCTTTTTACCATCCTCAGGACTGTCTACTAAGAGTTCTTAATTTTTTAATTTGTTATGGTGCTTTTGACAATCTGGAATCAGAGAAGGATAGAGGTGTACAGAAATGAGTCAGGGCACCATGGATCTGAGTTTTAATGGTTTTAGGTTCACAATTCTTTCAATTTTCATCACCTTCCCCATGAACAATCTGGAAAACATTAGAGGTGATTGGCTTTCTAAGTTAATGGGTCCTGGACAACTCAGGCTAAAAGCTACAAAGGTAGAAGTGGAGAAGCTATTGGGGATGGGGAAAAAAAGAAAATAAAGGGGGAGTAGGGTCTAGAAAATCTATAAAAAATGAAAAATGGTAAAATGATATTGAAAAACTAGAAACTTTCTAAAATCTACCACAAGTAATAATGACTTTCTATTTATTCTATTTGGGGGACATTTCAATTAAGAGTTTAAGCTGCTTTCCCCTCCCATATTTCCTCACATTTGCAATGAATATGTTTTATAGATACCTAGTTATTTACATGTTATCTCCCTCCTTACAATATGCTCTTTGAGGAAGGGAAAAGAAAATATACTTTTTTTTGTATCCTTTGTCCTTAGCACAGTGCCAAGCACATAAGAAACATTTAAAAAATGCTTTGTTGACTGGCTGACAATTGAGTGAATACCTTAACAAAAATGGCTACAGAAGACCAGCATGCTAGAATTATCTACCTTCTGAACCAATTCCAGTAACTCAGATTCAATAGGCATGTCCTAGTGGCCTACCTCGAAAAGTTATTATTACTTATGCCTTTAAAAAAAATTCTGTGACTTTCCTTTTATAGTAAATAACTTGTTAGAAATAGGTTACAAAGTAAGAGAGCTTATAGTTTCCATATTTAAGGACTGAAAATTTTATTTACTGGTCTCTAGCAGAGGTTTCTCTTGAGCAGGATTCTACCCAAAGAATTGTTGACTACAATTGAGTTCCTCAAGTTCTCTCTGCCAAGTCCTATCCAACAACACCATTGTGTTCCATACCCCACCCCCACTCACCCCCCCATCCAATTCTTAGGCCACATCCCATCACAGTGCAACTGTCCAAGACTATTGCCAAACTGCTGGCTGCTCCTCAGAAGGCCCATCCCATAACTAAATGAGGGGCACTTCCTCTCAGAGCTGTGGTGTGTGGCAATTAAACATTTCTGCTGTTTTAAAGGAGCCAGCAATGTTGACCATTGGGGAGGAAGAGCAGACTCCCTTGTAATTGGATGCTGAAAGCAAGAAAATTATCTGAGACGATCTGGACTGTCCATCACATTTGTCTCTTAAAGCTGCTGTGAGCTTCCTAATGTGCTGCTTCTGCTGGTTCTCACTTGGCACCCCAATTCCCTTACTGAAATAGCAGTGTTATTTCTGTCAGGTGCAGAGTGATCTCCTCTGGCTGCTGGTGGCCAGCCCTGCTTATAGTCCCCTCAATACCTCTCCCTCCACCCCCAGCACACCCCTCCCTCTAGCCCTACTCCCAGGAAAAGATTCCAGACACTAGCAACAGAATACCAGCTGTAAACAGGTTCTTTGCTATGGCTATTAATATTTATCCTGCTTCAGAGGAAGTGACTGATTCTTTAGTTTGGGGCATGAATTTTAAAAGCCTGTTTTGTTCATATTACTCCATTTCACATAGACCCAAATCAATTTTCTATTTTTCTGTAGCTGGTATAACAGTTTAGGCTGGAGTGGCCAGTGAGGGGACTTCCTAGCCCTTGATATAGTCAAAAGGCAACCCTTTTTTTGCATCTACTTTCTTCCAGGCTGCCTCTCTAGCACTTATCCTGCTTGGCAGTGACAATTAGTCCCATCTTCTCTTTGGCCCTTAGGAAGCCCTATGCTCAAATAAATAATTAATATGTTCTGATTATAATTTTATTTTATAACTTTTTCAAAAAAGTATCTTTTCCTTTGCATGGTATCCTCTCCCTCACTTGTCTTTTTCTAGTGCCTAACTTCTGAATTTAAATAAAACATTTAAGAAATTGATGTCTATTTAAAACCAATATAGTCACAGGTAGGGAAGAATCTGAAATTAGATCATAGGATCATAAGTATAGAACTATTAGGAACATATGAAGCCATCTAGACCAAGCCCTTCATTTTGCAGATAAGGTTATTGAAACCCAAAGGGATTAAGTTATTAGCTCAAAGTCTCTCTGCTGGAAAGCAGCAAAAGTGGGTTTAAAACCCAGATCCTCTAACCTTACATCCAATACTCTTTCTACTGTCCCATGTTGTTGCTGTTCATTGTTGTTTCAGTCATGACCCCATTTTAGAGTTTTCTTGGCCAAAAATAGCAGTGGTTTGCCATTTCCCTCTCCCTCCTGAAAAGGACATGAAAAACTCAAGGTAGCTCAGTTTCATTTTTTATAAAATCTAAAACACACTGGCTTCAGTATCAAGAAGACGAGTTCACTTTTGTTTGGCTATGTAATCCCAGGCAAATCACATAACCACTAAATGTTCCAAGGCAGCTCTCTAACACTGGAAACTGCAGAATAGTTGTGGATCTTCATCAGAAGAGTCAGAGTCTGCAGGGCTTCCCTATACTAATGAAATTATAAGTCCAGACCCTACCCTATTTTCCAGTGACAGATGGAATGTGACACAAAGCCTATTTAGGGGATATCCTAGTCATGAGTCTAACTTTCTATAATAATAATTCTCCTGTCCTGGAGTCCACTAGCATCAATCTCTCATAAACCTGATTCCAGCTCCTTAGCTTCTTTGCTCCTCTGCTAGAGAAGTGACCACTTTCCTAAATCCCTAGTCGCATCCATCAGCATCATCTGCTCCTTCAATTCAGGTATAAGGTGGTGATAGAGAGAAGACTCTTTTAATAACTGAGAGAGTAATAATTCTATTTCACAAAGTTGGTAATTTTGTTGGCAACCAGAATTTCGTGTGAAATTTAAATACCTCAGGCAGACAGATTGACAAAATGTATAATGACCTTCAAGGAAGAAGATATTTGAACCCATTAGTACTTTAGTACATTTTAGAGATGACAAAGTCCCAGATATTGATATTTGATACTATGCTGGTCAATTCCCTCTGTTGATTATCTCCAATTTATCCTGTATATGTCTTATTTGCATTTAATTGTTTATATGTTCTCTCCTTCAATAGACCAAAAATTCCTCAAGGATAAGAACTATTTTTACCTTTCTATGTGTCTCAAGCACTTATAATAGTGACTGGCACATGTTAGGTGCTTAACAAATGCTTATTGACTGATTGACTGTTATTAATTATGTTTTTCAACTTACTTGGCTTCCCAGTTTGCTCCCAACCTCCTACTGATAAGAGGAGCAACAGATAATAATCACAATTAAATTTCTGTTTCCATATTTTCTGTATTTCTTTTCTGATAGCAAAACAATAAAAGACATGATTCTCATTTTGTATCTAGTCAATGAATAAATGGAAGTATTTCAACTCCAAAGCTATTGGTCTGCACCTTTTTTGTTCAGAAAACACTAAAGATGCAAATAAATTATTTCATCTCTCATGTGTTTGCTGATGATTATCAAGATTCTTGTCTAAGCCCAGAATTTCCCAGCATAATTTTCTGTCCATTCTATCTGATTTAAGTAGAATGCTTCTTTCAACCCAATACCCATTTCCTGTAGTAGCAAAGTATTTTGTCTTCTTGTGGTTATTAGAAAGTCTATAGTTTGTTCCAAAACATAGTGGGGCACCTAGATAATATGACAGATAAAGCAATAGACCTGGAATCAAAGGAACCTGAGTTCAAATAGTATGACCCTGAGCAAATCACTTAATCTGTTTTCCTTAGTTTCTTCATCTACAAAATGGATATAAGTAGGTACTTATATTCTATATACTTATATCCTCAGGGCTGTGACCCTAAGAGGAAATAATATTTCTGAAGTATTTTGCAACTCTTAAAACCCTATACATTCTAGCTATTATTATTATTAAAGAAAGAAGCCCAAAGTGTGAAAATGACAATATTTCTTAGATTCTCATAATTGTAAAAAATTAATAACAGCTGCAAGCAATTTGCCAAAAGTTTCTGACATGATTTGTGCCCTTTCCTGGAAATTTTACCTTCTGAAGAAATGCTTTCCCTCTCTACATAGAAAGTAGTTCATAGGATCAAGATAAATCTTAGTAACAAAATTTATTGAAAGTATATTATGCTATTGCACATATAAAGGTCTCATGCCATTCTAGTTTAGGCTAAAAATAAATTTGTCTTTCTTTTTTTAACAATAGAAATACATTTTAAAAGAGAGATGGTCTACCAAATTGGTTTTAATTTCTTGACTATTCAAAGTTCATCCCTTCTGTGTTGGATCCAAATCACAAAGTTAGCCTGATCAGGTCCAACAAATATGGGCTTAGAGTTTTAAGAAAATCCAAGAGAATCTAAACTTTTAGCTTGTTCCAAATTCAATACAATTGCATTCTGAATCGAATGATGAGTAATGTGACTAGATTTACAAAGTGCCATTTTTAAAATGTATACTATTCCTTTTACACTGAACTTTGCTTCCTTTTCTCATCTCTTCTCTATTTTTCTTATTTTCCAATGCAAATATTTTAGTGTTATTCATAATCATAATAAAGTAAAGAACATGGAAGTACTGACTGCCTAATATCTAAGATTCCTTCCAGGTCAAATAAATTCTTCTCACTCCCACATTAAATTAGTTCTGACAGTTTATCTTGTCATCAAAGATCTTAAGCTCTGGAAGAGACCTTAGATATCATTTAATCCAACCCCTTCAGTTTACAAATGAAGATATTGAGACCCAGAGAAACTTCCTAATTTGTGTAAGATCACACAGATAGCTAATGGGTGAGCAAGGATTAGAACTCTTGTCATCTTGTCTACTTTTCATTATATTCATATTCAAATTTTCCATCAATGTGATGAGTATTATATAAGTACTTTTTAAAAAATGTACATACATATATAAATAAGCAAATTTGAGTACAAATTATATCTGTGTGTATATTTTGTGATACTATCTATGAGTGAACACTAAGTTATCTCATATGTAAAATGAAAAGCTTGTCAAATAAGGTGAGGTATATCTATACACATACCCTATGTGAAGTTAGAAAGCTATATACATGCATGCACATACACATATATTTTGAATAGAATTTAAAATCCAAAAAAGAGTCTTCAAGAGAAACTAGCAAAAAAAAAAGTCTTTTTTTACAAATAAGTAAACTGAGTCCCAATAAGTACTGCACAAGCTAGTGAGTAACAAAAATAGAAGTAGAACCCAGGTTTCCCCAAATTGCCAGTGTTCTTATCTCCCACTCTGCACTTAGTTAAATATATGACATTTCAGTAGCCTCTAGATTAGATAATTAGAGTAGATACTCTGCTTTTTCTCATGAGTGGAAATCTACCAAAAAATTCCCAGAATGAATTTTTAACTAATCAAGATTTACTATCACTAGGGGCTTCTTCAAGGACTAAAATAAGAAAATAGTGAAATCAGAGGAGATGTTGATCAAATCCTATGTGATAATAAACCATCGAAGTGACCCTATAATAAATACAGAAAGTTATATAACTGTATTTTTATTTGGTGGAATAGCTAGCATAAGAGCATAATAAAAAGCATATTTTATCATTAGTTTGATATGATCATTTTTAGTGAAATTTAGTACACAACAGTACCAAGATAAAATACGATTGCAGCATCTGTTTTTTAGTGCTGCAAACAAAATCTAGTACCTCTTAGTAATTTTATACCCAATTGTTTTTCTCCCAAAGTATTTTATGTATTATTTGAGAGAAGTAACACTTTTACTCTATTAAAAAAAGAAATAAATGTACTCTGTTGAAAAAATCTTTTCTATAATTAAGTGAATTAATATAATCAGCAATAGAATTTCAAAATAGAAAAAAATAAGTAATTAGATTCTTTAAATGGAAAATTATGGGGGAGGGATGAAAAACTTTTCAATCATGAGCATTAATACCTCTTCAACTTTAAATATCTTTTTTCTTGAAGAGTTTTGCATTCATATATGCACAGAACAAAACAGAACCTATGCAAAGAAGATCTCAAATAAACAAAATGTAAAGAAGAATCAGTTTGTGGTCTTTGGCCAATAGATAGCAACCTAATACACACTGATAATAATATGAACTGATGAAAAGATTCCTCTTTATTACATAACTATAAACTATTGCTATTGAGATTTTACCCAAAGTACTCAGAATCATAAAATGGATCATTTAAAAACTGAAATAATGGTAAAGTTGTTTTCAGTCATCATTTAATGAGCATTTCATATGAACTTAATTAGAAAATATTTAATCCTTTTTGTGTTAATGATTCCATTTATATTTTGTTTGATTTTCATGAACACTTTGAGAGTAAGAGGTGTACTTCTATGTTTTCAAATTGGCTCTGTTTGCCAGTTAGGATGATTACATCAGTATATCTATACTGTACCAAGGAGATATTTACACTTACACAATCCAAACACCCCAATATTGAATAACTGAGAAAAGTTTGTTCAAATTAATGCACAGGGGAAGAAAAAAATTGAGGACTCATCAAACTTACTTCAATTTTACCTCTTCATATATTTTCAAGGTTTATATATAAGATTTTTTAAAATTGTTATACTTACTATAATTAGTTTGTTTGTCTTGTGTCCCTTTTACTTTTCCTCGTTTATCAATCCTCAGATACCACTGTGTTCGACAGAAAAGTCTTCTCACTCTTACATCCCCTCCTTCCATGTAATCATAGCTTCTAGTGTGTCGCTCAGGGCTGGAGCAGTTCACATTTGTAGCCATTTGCTCTGGAGTCATGTCATTGCAAGCGAAAGCTATGGTGCCCACTAGACAGATAATGTGAAAGCATGATGTGTAGAGCAGAGTTGGCAGGATCCATGTCAGTATCCATTTGTGCATTATAGTGCAGTGCCCTGGGTGTTCAGGAATACCATAATGAAAATTCAATCTCAAGTTGGACCGTTGCTCCTAGGTCATTGACCTCCTTCTACCTTGGCAGTGAATGGTGGATCTACTTAATTGAGATTGGTGGTTCTTTCCAAAAGGGGATCCTTATCCTTTTAGTCACTGATATCAGGAGGATGGCTCCTTTAGTACCTTTCGGTTGAGATATGCTTCAAAAAACAGGTTGTAATAAGCTCAGTTGTCTGGACCTGCTTTGCTACTTGAATCCTCTGTTTGTATTGAAAGCAATAAAAGGGGGAGGAGGGGAGTGAAAAGTTGCATATATATAAATCTCAGTAGATAATTTTGTTTATTAATTGGTATGGTATACTTTTAAAAAGACTGAATCACACAAACAGTACTTCTTAAGAGTCATTCTCTTAAATCGACTGTCTATACATTTTATGTTAGTATATACAGATATATAGATAGATACATTCTTTGTTAATACTATTTATTTCCATTATCTATTTTCTAATAAGAATTTTGCATTTAAGTCTATTGCTTTAAATAAATTTCTCAACTTATTCTTAGCTAAGTGAAAATACTTCTACATTTCTTTATTTCATGCTTTCACTTTTGTGGTTAACCAATTATTTTCTACAGAACTACCCACATTTGTCTGGTTTTAAATGTCAGGAGAGCTCTGGAGAGCTTCAACCTTATCTTTACATAAGCTATATGCAGGGTAATTGCTATAGATCTTAACAGCATGCTTAGAAAATCTGTTAAATCTACTTCTCCCCTCTAATTCTGAACAAAAAGAGAAAAAGACATTAACTATTAGAAAACCTTAAACATTATTTTAAAGGACAAATAACAATAACTTACTTGTTTCTCTTGATAACAGCTGGATATATAAGTATTCCATTTCTGTTGTCTGCCTTTTGCAACATGAGACTCTCTACTGTAGCTAAAAACTATTTCTCAGCTGAGAGACTCCAGCAGAATCATAATTGTTTCCATAAATCAACACGCAAGAGGATTTTCTCTGTGCGCGCGCGTGTGTGTGTGCGTGCTCGTGTGTGTCTGTGTCTGTGTGTGTGTCTGTGTCTGTGTGTGTGTCTGTGTGTGTGTGTGTGTGTGTGGTGTGTGTGTGTGTGTTTGTAGAGTCTGTTATTCAGTGCTTTTTGATAAATACCTTTGCTGACCTCATTGGAAGCAATTAAAACTTAACCAGTAAGCTGTTAGTTGAATGCACCAGCAAGAATAAAAGGGGACTTGTGTGGGATCCAATGGTCATCAGAGGGAGCTATGAACATAATTTATACTGAAATCTCAAAGTTGGTACTTACTTTCTAGAAACAAATTACTCTGATTCTTGTGAAAAGGACAAGACAGAGAAAAAGGAAAAGTAGAAAGGATCTCTCTTTACAGCAATTCAAACACGTGTTTTATGTTCTCAGGCTAAAAATGTTCTTTTTTTCATACATGCGGGGGTTGTTTTATTTGTTAGCCTTTCTTTCCATAGTTTCATATGTACATGGTGTACTCCTGCCCCTGGGCTGTCAGACTTAAATTATTGGATTATATTAGCTAATTTAGAGGGGCTATATAATTTACTTTACATTTAACATAAGCATGTAATATTCTCATATGAAGACTATTAGTCGTTTTTATATGAGGGAATTTTGAGAGATTAATTTTTCCATTTGAAATGAATGAACTGGATGTTAGAAGATTTGGAATAAATAGTCCCAGGTCAGTCTCTAACTAACTTTATGGGCTTAGGAAAGTCAAACTCTCTGTGCTTCATTTTCCGCAACTGTAAAATATAGGAATTGGATTAAATTACCTCCCAAAGGTTTCTTCCAGCTCTAAAATTTGATAACCATATGACATAATTCATTTTAGGACAGGCAAGAGAAAATATAACTTCCTTTAAAAATAAATTTTATTTCTTAGCATGAGTCATTTCCTCCTTTGACTTCCTGGGCCAAGTTATATATTGAGATACTCAAATATTTCATTATCCCTCTCCTGCAAGGCAATGTATCAATATTTTGATAAATTCAAATTCTTTTCCCTAAATTTACATGCCCGTTTCTCCACTTCTCTTGTGTTTGAAATGCTCTACATTACCACCAGGTGGTGCATCTGGACCAAAGAGGAAAAGACCATTCACTTTCAATGGATTTAAATTATATGTTATAATATCTAGATCTCCTAACAAATTTTTCCCAAAAGAAAATATTTTGTGTTAAGGCATATGGTCATATATGTTATATCCATTTCCTTTAGGAAGATGATACTGACAACAATTCTTGCCAGGGTCAAAGCTTATAATATTGATTATTTCTTCCAAAGAATTCTAAATTCACATAGTAAATTAACATCATTCATAAACTAAGAAATCTACTTATCTCCTATTCGTTACAGCAAAGATTTTGCATGGAAAAACAAGTACATTATAGTAATTTCCCCCTTAAATAATATTACCTCCTAAAATCTTACTGTAAAACTTTACTACATACCTATATAATTTATAATTCCCAAATTGAAAATAAATGGACTTTAACTCTCTTTTTTGAGGAAGCGCCTAATGCCAGCCATGCATATTCCAAAACTGGTTCAGCTTGTGACCTCCCCATATTTCTTTTGGATCTCATCCCAGGTGTATAATTCCTGCCCTTCACCTTCCTAACAGCCCTCACAAGCATTTCAGTTCACTTTTATGAGTTGTCTTCTACCATTAAAATGTAAACTCCTTGAGGGCAGGGACTGCCTTACATTTCCCTTTGTATTTGTATTCCCAATGCTTAGCACAGTACCTGACAGCAGAGTTAATTGCTTAATAAATTCTTTATTTATGAAAAAAAAATTAATCCATGCATTTTAAATGTATTGGTTGCTATACACATGCTTTCTGTGTGAGTACAAGGAAGTTGTTTGCTCTCCCAGTGCCCTAGCAATCCCTGAGACTGTAAATTGTAGTAAAGTGGCCAAATGGCATCAATGGAGGACTTTTTCCCACACTGAGAATCTCCCACATCAATTAAATCATAAGCCCAACTATCCCGAAAATGTAGATGTTTGACTTGAAAGAACAAAAGGAATTGATTTCTACAATGGTAGTGCCCAAGATCTCAATACTTGTGTTGTCCAAAGTTTAATAGATAATGATTTCGTTAGGGGTCCCTATGGCTGCAACACTGTCATCACAATGTTGGCTTGGAAGCCTATTTCTAGTCAAAAATGGTCACTCTGAGATGACTAGAGAGACAATTTCAAATACGCTTCCTATGTGGTAACTTCTAATACTAGAAAGTCATTGGTTATAACCTCAAAAATGTTTTTTGTACAAAAAATTTGTACAATAAATAATAATAATAATAATAAATAACGATGACATTTATAAAGCTTTTACTATGTGCCAGGCACCATGCTAAACCCTTCACAATTATTATCTCCTTTAATCATCACAACATCCCTGGGAACAAGGTACTATTATTATCCACATTTTACAAATGAACTTAACCACTGATTTTTACCATTAGAGTGAAATAACTTTTTTATGTTGTTCTGTGGAAGCTTTACAGCTCGTGTTTAAAGATAAATTTTAATTTAGGTCTTCCTGACTCCAGATCCAATGTACTAGCTACTGTACCATCAAGCTGGCTCCTTATGAAATATACTGTATATGCTAAAGGCAAAGAAATTATGAAACATTGTCTTCAATCTGTAGGTCTCAGATTGCTTGAACAAGCTATGATTTAGACTTAAACAATCCTGTTTCCTCTTATATAATATGAAAAAAAGCATATTAAGTGTTTCTTGCCTCTGAACTTTGAAGATTATAACTTTTGTTGATACCTCTTTCTGTGGGTTGTAATATTTTCTGATTTCTATTTCCACAAAAATCAATAATAATAGTCAAAAGACCATCCTCAAGAAAACTATATCTGATGATTTTTTTTTTCTAGTTCAAATCTGGGGAGAAGCTATTTGAATGAAAACTGCAAGGAAGCTGCTTTCAGTGGGAAACATCTAAGTTTAGACAGTTGCTACGTCACAGTGATTCTCCACCTGGTTTTACTTAAGAAACTTTTATGGAGCCCTTTATCACATGGGAAGTAAATGATAGACAGTAGTTTTTGATCAGTGATATAATTAAAGCAGTTTTAAATATCAGCACTGCATTTCTACCTTGTATCTCATTTATGATTATTTCCAATACAGAACAATAGAAAGAGATTTTGTAAATGCTAAACTTAGTTTATATTTCTATATGGTGACAGTTGTTCACTCCTTTCAGCCATGCCCAACTCTTTGAAACCCCTTTTGGAGGCCAAGGGTTCTTGGCAAATATATTGGAGTAGTTATCATCTTGTCATTTCCTTCTCTAGACCATTTTACAGATAAGGAAACTGAGACAAAGTTAAGTGACTTGCCCAGAGTTATGTAGCTAGTAAATGTCTAAGGCCAGATTTGAGATCAGGTCTTCATGACTCCAGACCCAGCCCTCTGTCCACTATGCCTACTCATATATCATATTTGTGTGTGTGTATGTGTGTGTATGTATATATGTCATATACATATATGTCATATATATGTGTGTACATATATATAAATCTTTACCTTTTAAAAACATACATTTCTTCAAAGCTGTTTAATTTTTTCTCTTTTAATTAAGTCTCAGTATATTTCCTCCACCTTTTTTTAAGCACAAAACACTTTTTGATGCTTCCACAGAGCTATTATTTCATTTTAATGGTAAAAATCAGTAGTTAAGCACAGTATATTGGAAATAGTCAGAAAAGCTCTGGATCCTGACTTCAATTACCATCTGTGTGACTAAGGGGAAATTATTTAAATGCCCTGAACTTCACTTTTCTAATCTATAAACTAGGAATAATGATACTGTATCTGCTTCACAGAGTCACCAATTTGTACAAGAAAACAGTTTGCAATCTGAAAACCCTCATGAATTGTGAGTTATTATTATTAGAACAATATGGAAGTTTTCACTAAAGACCTCCTCTGATGCCTCATTGTGGCATGGACATGACCCAATTCTTCAAGTTGGAACCTGCCAACAGACTAGCAATAATGCCATCTAAGGCTATATTTTGCTCTACCAAATAAAATGTTTTCTTATAATCAACAAACAATGGCCACAGAGGAATCTTGTATTCCCTCCACTCTCTGAATATTTTGTAACTGTGAGGATGTGGTCTACTTTAGAAAATCTTCTGCAAAAGCCTAACTGTTCCCTAAAAAATGTTTTCATCAAGATATATACAGAGAACGTACCTTACAAACAATTCTCATTTTATCAAGATGAAAAAATAGGCATATGGCTTGAAAATTTTCTAATGTTGCTCAGTCATCTTTTTTGCAGCATCCCTTCCTTTTTCCTATTCTTTTTAGAAACATCCTTTCTCCAACATTTGTTGTTTTTGTCTTTGACCGTATGTCAACTCCAGCACAGATTTTGCTGTGTTTTCTCAGACTCCAGTGATTTTTTATGATCTTACTTTCTTAGGTTATTGCCATATCTTCATAGTTAAGCACATTGAGTACTGAGGTATTAGAAAATAGATGTAATAATTCCATTGTTTTTCGTGATGAGAGTATATTATTATAAGACATTAGAGTATTTGTTCCATTTCATGTATGTTTGTTGTTCTCTTTTAAGTTTCATATGTAAGTACATTCAGAATGGCCCAGTTTTCTTGGGTTTGACACCAAGATTTCAATATTTATTATTTTTCCTCTCTTTTTTGTGATAGAATGTGAACTTATTTCATATACCCATAGTCGATATTTGTAATATTCTACAAATTACTATTTTTTTCTCTTTGACTTCCTTTTCCTCTTTCTACCACCATCACTTTATAAAATAGTAGGAACTACATAGGTTTGAGGACCATTATTTATTATTTTCTGTTTTACAAAGTATATCAAAAATCAAATAATTTATCATCCAATTGTCTAATAAAGATAGCCCTCATTTTGCTAGTATTGTCTTTGAACAGCAAAATACATCACTGAAACCACACTCAAAACAGTTACAGCTTGGTAGACTGGAACAGAACTTGGATTCTACTAGCATAGTCTTTAAGAACATAGAATCCCTTCCATACAAGAGAAGCATTGAACTAGGCCATCTATAGCCTGTACTATACCAGGTAACGAGGTAGGTAGCATGACAGATAAGACATAGTCTCTGCCCTTATTAAGACCTTACAACCTTCTTAAGGAAGATAACTAAAGTACAAATAACCACAAGAGAAACTATGAGAAGTAAATCATAAAGCTACAAATAGGGGGTAATGTGAGATTTAGAAATCAACTCTACTGTGGGAAGAAATGATCATGGCATATTTAGTGGAGAAGACTGAATTTAAGCTGACCTTGAAGAATTTTTAACAGTTACAGATCTTAGATATCCAAGAAAAGAGAGAAGAAACAGAGCCAAGATGGCAGAGCAGCGGGACATAATTTAGCCTAGTTCCCCACCATACCTCCACAAAGATTTGAAATATGCACCAAACCAAATTTTGGTTGCAAATCCAAGAAGAGAAATTATAGCGCCAGGCTGGCATGAAGAGAGAGACATAGAGACTCATCAATGGAATTTAGCCTGGAATGGAGCTTTCTAGCATAGCAACTGAAAAAAGATGAGGACAAGAAGAGCTTCCAGACCAAAAAAAAGGGACTTAATGTTTTGTAGGATGACAGAACAGGTGGCAACAAACAGCACTGCCACAGGGTGCTCAGTTCTGGATGACAGATCCAGGAGCAAATTGAAGAGGGGATCTGTTCAAAGCAAGTGAAGCCCCAGGTTGAAGCTTCATCACAAACTCTAAGCTGAGTATTGAGTGAGAAATAAGTTTAAAAGTAGTAGCTGTGCATTTCTATTGGGCTTATATCCCAAAGAAATCATAAAGAAAGGAAAAGGCCCCACATGTGCAAGAATGTTTGTGGCAGCCCTTTTTGTAGTGGCTAGAAACTGGAAATTGAATAGATGCCCTTCAATTGGAGAATGGCTGAATAAATTATGGTATATGAACATTATGGAATATTATTGTTCTGTAAGAAATGACCAGCAAGATGATTTCAGAGAGGCCTGGAGAGACTTACATGAACTGATGCTGAGTGAAATGAGCAGAACCAGGAGATCATTATACACGGCAACAACAGTACTATATGACAATTAATTCTGATGGACATGGCTCTCTTCAACAATGATATGTTTCAAACCACCTCCAATTGTTCACTGAAGAAAGCCATATACACCCAGAGAGAGGGATGCGAAATGTGGACCACAACATAACATTCTCATACTCCTTGATTGATGTTTGCTTACATTGTGTTTCCTTTATCTGATATATCGTTTGTGTAGATAAGGTTTTTCTTGCACAACAATGATAAGTTTGGAAATATGTATACATATATTCGATTTGCCAATATTTTAACATAATTAACATGTAGTGGATATCCTGCCATCTAGGGAAGGGGTGGGGAAGTTGGGGGGAAAAATTTGTAACGGAAAGCTATGTAAGGGTTATTGTTGAAGAATTACCCACACATATGTTATGCAAATAAAATAAAATTAAAAAAAAAAAAGTAGTAGCTGTGTAGTCTGGAACCCAGGAGCCAAGTAGCGTTTCAGTTCCAACCTTCAAGCCATTTCAAGGGGAACTAACTAGGGCAGGAAAGCAAGTGTATTAACTAGTATTGGTAGAGCTGTGAACTACTCCAGACATTCTGGAAAGCAATTTAGAACTATGACCAAAATGCTGTGAAATGGGCCTTTAGCCCAGTGATATCATTTCTGGAGGTCTATGCCCCAAAGAGATCAAAGAAGGAGAGAAAGGACCCATAGCAGCTCCTTTTGGCAGTGACCAGGAATTAGAAATTGAGGGAGCCTCTATCGGTTGGGTAATGGGTGAACAAATGATGATATTTGAATGTGATAGAATACTGTTGTGTTGTTAAAAAAAGAAAGTTTCAGTGAAAACTGGGAAGATTTGTATAAACTGATGCAGAGTGAAAAGAACAGAGTCAAAAGAACAATTTATACAATAACAATATTGTAAAGACAAATGATATTGACGGACTTATGGATTCTGATCAGTGCAATGCCCAACAATGATTTCAAAGGACTCATGATGAAATGAGTTACCTATTTCCAGATGGTGGTGATGAATTCTGAGTGGAAGTTAACATGATTTTTGACATGGACCAATTAACTCTTGCTTCGTCAGTAGGAGAGGGTAAAAAGACATAAAGTAATTGTTAATTGATTAAAGATGTAATTTTTTAAAAAGAGAGGGAATTTCCAATATGAGGTACAGTGCAAGCAAAGATATTAAGGCAGAGAATTTTTGCAAAGTATTCAAGATGGCAATTCGTCCATTTTAGCTGGATTTATAACATGTATGGGAGATCGGACTTAAAAAGCAGTTTAGAGTCAGAATAAGAAAGATTTTTTTAAAAAGGACTTTGATCTTTTAACAGTAGGCAGTTCTCAATCAGTAAAAGTTTTGACCTGCCCAAGTTTGTACATTAGAAATGTTAAACTGATTTCAGCATTGCGTGATGATTGTTGAATGTGATAGAAGGAGTCAGGAAGGGATGGGTTCAAGACTGTCCAAAAAGAGAAGCCTCTCCCTCTGTGACAGAAAACCTGTGGAAACATAGAGAAGTACAGGAGTTGGAAGGAGGACAATTGAAGGAGTTTTCTTTTCTGGTCTTAATATTTTTAGTAAAGTCCTAAAAACAAATACTGATCTGGGGTCATGAAGAAAGCAGGAAAGGTTTGAAGTAGGTGACACAGAGAATAAAATAAACAGTAAATAACATTAATGAAAAGTTTATCAAATAACATTCGGCTCTGCTGTTGTTAGCCTTGGTAGCCTTGGTCAGCTTACGTTTTTGGGCCTCAGTTTCCTCATATTTAAAATGGGTGGCTTAGGCTGGATAATTTCTAAGGTTCTATATTTCTATAAATCAATGATCCCAAATGCACATCCAATACATACTTTGAGTTAAAACATCTAAACTTGTAATTGGACCAATATTAGTAACTCAGCTTTCTGAGAATTAATTACTAAGGGAGCCTTGAATCTAGTAGGAGGAATGCAAAAGTTCTTCATTTTATCTTGCTGTAGACATAAATTCCATTCAGGTAACCTAGTCCATTGGTAGAGATGGAAGATTTGTTAAAAACTGAGATAAAGGAAGGGGGCTCTTTCCAAACCTTTTGTTTAGGTAAATGCAATTGTTGCCTAATCACAGTCTGCAATGAAAGATCTTTGCATTGGAAATAAAAAGGTGCTTCAACAAGGAGATGATTCAGACCAGTTTCAATGATCTTGTGATGAAGAGAATCACCTACACCCAGAGAGAGGAATGTGGGAACTGTGGACCACAACATAACATTTTCACTCTTTTTGTTGTTGTTTGCTTGCATTTTGTTTTCTTTCTCATTTTTTTCTGGTTTGATTTGATTTTTCTTGTGTAGCAAGATAATTGTATAAATATTTATGCATATTTAATATATATTTCTACTATGTTTAACATATACAGGACTACTTGCCATCTAGGGGAAGGAGTGGGTTGGGAAGATTGGAACACAAGGTTTTTGCAAGGGTTAATGTTGAAGAATTATCCAAGCATACGTTTTGAAAATAAAAAGTTTGATAAATAAATAAATTTCAGAACTCCCAGGTCAAGAAGAAAATATTGCCAACAGCGAGAAAGAAACAACTTAAAAGTCATATATATAGCCACAGTCAGGATCACACAAGACCTAGTGGCTGCCATGTTAAAGAAGAAATGAACTTGGAATGGCAAAGGAGCTAGAATAATAACAAAGAATAATCTATCTAGCAAAATTGAATATTATTCTTTATGGGGGGAGGGAAGGAAGAAAGAATGGATATTTAATGAAATAGAATATTTTCAAATATTCCTAGGGAAAAGACCAAAGCTGAACAAAAAACTGGACATTCAAAAGTAAGATGCAAGAGAAGTATTAATAAACATGAAAGAATAATCATGAAGAACTCAAAAAAAAAAAAGGAAAAGGAAATAAAAAGTTGGAGTCAGAAAGACCTAAGTTCAAGTCCTTCCTCAAGATACTTATTGTGAAAATAATTGTGAGGATTTAATTTCCATAGAATTACATTAATCAGGAAAATGAAATTGAAGAAATGAAATCGCAACTAAGAAATAGAATTTAAAGGTAAGGTTGATATGGATCCAAGGAAAGGAAACTTATCAAGGGAAACCATAAATTAGAAACACACTTTTGGTAAATGCAGAAGGGATAATGCACACATCCAAATAAGGGTAAAGGAAAATTAGGGCTAGGGTCTCTGACATGTGGGGAATGGAGTTGTAATTAGGGGCAAAGACTCACATAGTGAAATTAGATAAGCTATAACCTCTGTGGTATATAGCCAATGGGGGTAGGAAAGGTACTTGCCTTTCCGGACAGAATAAAAGGCTGAGCTTTTGCAGTTCAGGGGTGCGCCTATTTTGGACAACCATTCCTGCAAGATGGTGAATAAAAATCTTTTCCTGGCTTCATTAGCAAATTTGCAGAATTCTTTGTAAGACACTTGTCTCTAACACTTAGCTGGTTATTTAGCCTCTGCCATCCTTCTCAGTTTCCACATCTGTAAAATAGGTACCTGCCTCTAAAAGTTGTAGCAAGGATTAATATGAGGACATATATAAAACACTTTGCAAATTGTAGCTGACCCTATTTGCATTTTTTGTTTGTTTTTTGCCAAAGCTAATAGAGTGGTTTGCCATTTCCTTTTCCAACTTATTTTTTACAGATGAATAAACATAAGCAAACAAGGTTAAGTGACTTGCCCAGGGTCACACTGCAAAGAAGTATCTGAGGCTGGATTTGACCTTAGATCTGACCTCAACCCTGGTGCTCTATCTATTACACCACCTAGCTTCCCTAGTTGCTAGAATCGATTTTAAAAGTTGCTAGCATAGATTTGAAATTAAATTTGCACTTAATTCAATTAAGTAGTTTAAATACCTCACTAATAATAAATTTAATCAGAGCTATGTCCTATTATGGATGGCATCCTCTTTTCATTTTCCTGTTTTATCCACAACCACAAGAAAAATTATCCTTCTTAAACAAACTGGCCAAGCTGACTTTTAATATATTTTAATTCTTAATTTAGCTTTCATCAGGGAGAAAATTTGGCAATAAATCATGTAGTGTCAATTTCATGTTGACTTGCTTATTTCAAATTAAGGCCATTTCTCCAAGTCCAAGAGAACAATCAACTAATTTTTCCCCTTAACTGCTTTAAAGCACATCTTACCTCAAATGGCCCATTTTAACATATGAAGGTTCTTTTTTTCTTGAATTTTTTTATTAGATTAGATTTGATTAGAATCAAATTCATCCAAGTATTAAGAAAAGCATCCCATCCACATGTACAAAAATATTTATGCTCTTTCTATGGTGGTAAAGTATTGGAAATTAAGGGGATGTCCCCTTTCAAGTGATGAATGGCTGAAGAAGTTGTGAGATATGGATGTGGTGGAATACTGTTGTTCTGTGAGAAATAATGAGCAAGTAAATTTTGGAAAAATCTGGAAAGACATATCAACTGATGCTGAGTAAAGTGAGCAGAACCAGGAGAACACTGTATAAAATAATGCCAATATTGTGTGATGATCAACTATGATAGAGTTAGCTCTTCTCAGCAGTTGAGTGATCTAAGACAATTCCAAAAGACCCAAGATGAAAAATGCAATACACATCCAGAGAAAGAATTATGGAGTTTGAATACAGATTGGAGAATACTATTTTTACTTTCTTTTTGTTTTTTGCTTTTTGTTTCTCATTATTTTCCCCTTTTGTTCTGATTCTTCTTTCACGACATGCCACTGTGGAAATATGTTTAACATGATTATACATGTACAATCCATATTAGATTGCTTGCTTTTTTGGGGATGGGGGAGGGAATGGAAGAAATGAAAAAAATCTGGAACTCAAGATCATACAAAAATGAATGTTGTAAACTATCTTTATATGTAATTGGAAAAATACAATATTAAATGCAAAAAAGTATCCCAAAATCCTTTAAAAATTCTATTCCTCTTTCAGTTCAAGGAAGATTCACTGACATATTATAATTAAGGAATATCAAAAGTCATAGAGAAAAGAAAATAAGCCAATTCATATTGCTTTATAGCTTTTGCTTAGCACAAACCATAAAGCCAGAAAAATTAATTCAATTACACATCCTTTTAGTAAATGACTGTTAGAAATTCACGATCTTGTGGTTGCTGTCAACTTCCTTTATTTGTTAAATAAAGTTACTGCATGAATTCAAATGGAACTGTGATCTCATCAATTCCCCATAGTGATACAAATTACAGTTTATCCAGGCCTGCCTATCTTGAATGAGTCTTATCCATGTTATCCCCAAAGTTCACCACCCAATGAACAACGTTCCCTTGCTTTCTCATGATACTCCAAAGATGTCATGGGAGCATACCATGATGTGGTCAACAGTTATTCTGTCCTCTTGCCATATGATCAGCCCTTCTTTTTATTTATACTTTTCTTTAGTGATATTCCTTATTCTATTTGTCCTTTGTTGTTACATATTTATAATGTATGGCATCCTGTTAGTGACCATCCAGAGTCTCTCCTTTATCCTTTGTGTGAGTATCCATTTAATGCTTTCAGAGACTATTGGAGCCTAATGATAGCATTGAAAGAATACCAATGTTTAAAAAGATGGACTTCTGTTTTGGGGAGAAGCATAGATTTATCAGAAAAACTTTGCAATTTCCCCCAAACAATTCAGCATAGTCTCCTAGGTCCAATATATTTTCTATTAGCATTCATGTTCATCCAAGATATACAGCATATCCCCAAAATATTAGTGTAGTTTTAATTTTTTTTAGGACAAAGCACTAAGGCTTTGAGGACACTCTGCATATGGATGAGCTCTATAGGTTATTCATCTACCTGCATGTCATTATACAGCAAGCATTCATAATCGATTTGATTTCCCTTTTGTGGAAAATTAGGCTAGACTTTTTGGAAGGAATATCGATTTCATCCAGGAAACTTTATAGTAGTCTAGGACTTGATGCAGTTCACAAGCAAAAACATCTGAAGGACTTCATTATCTATGAGAAATCTTCTTAGATTTGAACTCTGTCCTAGATCTCTTCCTTGAATAACTGAAGGAATGAATGAAAAAAATATTTATTCAGAACTTACTATGGACCAAGAATTGAACTAAGTGCTGGTAATAATAAATAAATAAATAGATAGATGAATGAATGAATGAACAAATAAATAAATAAATAAAGATAGTCCTTGCCTTAGGAAATTTGAAATATAGGGGAGTGGTAGCAAAGCAGAAGAACATTGTTTTGGAAAGTTACGGGGATGATGGGTAGACCCATAGGAGGAGTCTGAAACAATGACAGAGTTGATTTTCTTATGGCTCAAAAATTGAAAAGGCTTTTAGGGAAGGCCAAGAATGAGGGTAAAAGACATGTACCCAGTGCATGGGTACTTGGTGAAAAATGGCTGGGGAACAAAATGAAAAGTGGTTAGGGTCAAGTCTAGATGTACTGGGCAACAGCAATAATCATGAATTAGAACATGTTGTATGTATGACCTGATATTAATAATCTGAGAGCTGTTGAATAAGGTTTTATCTATTTCTATGGTTTTGGTTTTGGTGTGGTGGTTTTTTTTTTCAAGAAATCTTGCATAATCTTGGAATATACACAGGACACCTAGTTAAATAGGAATCTTCAAAAAGACATTTTTCTCTATAAAGTTGAATTCTGTTTTCTGTTTAATAATTAATAGGTACTTGTGCTCTCTACATCTTTTAGTCAGTTTTATGATAGTTTGTGGCTTACCATAGGATATTGCTTTTGAAACACCCCCCCAACTTTTTTCCAAAACTCTTCTGAAATATGTCCTTAAGGATTGTGCAGACTATTCACACCAAAAAAAATGTACATAAATGGGAAAGTACTAACATAGGTCTTTTGTAACTTTTTGAATATCTCAGATTTTTTTCCACTCTTCTAGATACCATGAAAATCAGTCTCTTAACATCCTCAAAATTGTGTCACCTCTAGCCCATATTGCCTTTCTATAAATTAGTCTATTTCAGCTGCTTTTCCCATTTTGTCCTCTTCAGTTCCATTTGCATTATCCCTATAAGCATATCTGGGGCTAAAATGTTAGCATTCATACATGGTAGATTATAGATCTATTATCCTTGATGGTAAAAGAGTTTGACAATAATAAAATATTTCTATGTAATTTTTCCATCTTTGGTTTGTTTTTTGTCTTCCTTCCATTTCATCCTTAAAAGTCTTCTGGACAATTTTACTTGGTTGGTTGTTAAGTCAACTAGTTAAGTTAAACTAATTTTTTATAATGTTTCAAAAGTCTTAACAAGCAACTACAAAGTTTTACAAATGAACCAGTTTTGTCCTTTGTGGTCATATCTTTACATTTGACAAGGAAGTCAAGTTTTTAAGGCACATTGAAAATTATTTTGATCTCTTTGTTATGGCAGTTCAATCAATAATTAGGTGCTAAGTTTACAAAGACAAAAATAAAAGTCTTTGCCATTGAAAAGCTTAAATTCTGTCAGAGGAAATAGCATGTATCCATATAAGTACATATAATGTAAATACAATTTGGGGAGGTGAAACTAGCAGGAAACCAGGAAAAATCTCAGGAGAAATACCATTTGAGTTGAGGTTTGAGAGAAGAGACCTTGACGGCCAAGAGGTCAAAATAAGGAGGGAGAGAATACTTTCCAGGTACAGGAGACAGGTTGCTCTCTGCTGATGACTCCAGTCATGCTTCACTTCATTTATTCTCTCACAAAACCCTTCCTTCTCTTTCCTTATGCACATTGCCCTTATTCCCTCCCCTCTTCACTTGCCAGTCACCCTTTTATACCTGTTTTCTCTTATTAGAATGAAAACTCCTTTAGGATTCTCTTGTCTACTTATATTTCCTTTGTTTCCCCCAAAATTTAGTCCAGTATCTAACATACAAGAAGTGTTTGATAAGTGCTCTATCTATTCTCTGATTTTTCTAGGAGGAATGTGAAAATTGACAAGATTCATTTTGACTAATATTGTATTCTAATCCTAATAGTACTAATAGTATAATTTCCCTATTGGTCATGGAAGAAGGATCTTATATTTAGAGTATTATCAGTTAGATTATGTTTATGCAGAGTCTTAGGATTTATGTGATTCTTGTCCCTCTCAGTCCCTGCCAGAAGTGGAAGGGGGCCATGCAGGATTGAGAGCTATTTTGTATTGTAGTTTATCATGGCAGATTGATAGATAGATTGATTGATTGATTGATAGATAGATATGTATACACACATATATGTGCATGTATTATATATAGCATATACATACATATGAATACACACCCAAGCATGTGTGTACATGTATGTGTGTTATATATAAATATGTGTGTGCACACATACACTTTTATTTCTATACTATATACTCATACAATATATGTGTATATCTGTGTATAACTATGTACAAGTATATACACACATATGCATCCTACTATTTCTATCTTCACAATATCTCTTGAATTTGACCCCTTCTCTCTTCTCACACAGTCTAATTCAAACTCTTATCCCTTATTACTTAGATCATTGCAACTGAAATGGAATCAGCATTTATATAACACTTCCATTGTTCAAGGTATTGTGCTGAGCTTTTTTTTTTGAAAACACATATCTCACTGGATTTTCATAGCAAATCCGAAAGGTAGGTGCTATTATTATCTCCACTTATAGCTAAGGAAATTGAGGCAGCTAGAGGTAACTTGCCACAACTAGTAAGTGTCTGATATAAGATCTGAACCATGATTTTCCTACCTCAAGACCCAGCATTCCATTTACTACACTTCCAATTATCTTTCTGAGTGTTATCTCAAGAATGTCCTCACTCCAAGCTATCTTCCACAGAGATTTCAAAGGAATTTTCCTTCAATAAAGGTCTCTTCACATCACTTCCCTACTTAATAAACTCTAGTGATATCTAGAATAAAGCACAAGCTACTCTTTCTTTTAAAGCTCTTTACAATTTGGACCTGTCCCAACTTTTAACTTCATTATGCAAACTTCCTCTGCTCTTTTTTCTGCTCCATATACAGTAGTCTGTCTCCCATCAGCATGCCTAGTACTGTACACCCCTCAAATCTAGAATGTGTTCATTCCTCACCTCTATCTTATAGATTCCTCAGTTCTTTCAAGAAATAGCTCATTTACCATCTTCATACATAATATATTTTTCACATCCTTCCTCATTATCTTGCATTTATTTTATATTTTTCTGCATGTATTTATTTTGTGTATCCATAAATATATGTATATATACATATATTTTTTCTCTCCCTGTAGCACATAAACTATATATTTAAAGACAGTAATTCTTTCTTTCTTTCTTTTTTTGCTTTGTATCCCATGGTCTCTATTCCATCCATAGTAGGCACTTATTAAAGGTTTATTGGTTGATTGATAGATGTCTCACTGAGCCAAACTAAATTCATAAAAAAGTCAATATTTCCCAAAAAATAATCCAATATTTTCTTTACTTCAAAAAAGAAGAGCTTTGGTACCATGCAGACATGAACTTAACTGCTTTCATTTGTTATTTGAGAAAAACAGTAAATTATTGTTTAATGTGAGGTGCCAAATCCAATTAATTGATAGTAAAATTTCTTAATATTTTGTTAAATGTTTTGCCAAAATCAAGAACACTACATTTTGTTTAGTTTTATGATTGTATACAAATCAGCTCAGAACTAAAGATATCCAAAGAGATAAGTTTCATCTTGTAAAAATGTACTCTTTTTGATGTTCCTTGGACAAGCAAAACTACTGCATGGCTCCTTTGTCCCCAGAAATTACCCATTAACTCTAATTTCTTGTTATTCTCCATCTTTTTTTTAAAAAAAAACAGCTGTTCCCACTCTCTAGTTTTGTCTACATTCTCCCTTAGGTAAACCCCACTGAATCCAGAAACCTAATCCCTTGACTTGACCCTGAAACTAAATTTCACATTCCTCCTCATTTCTCATTGTTGATTAGAGAGTCAGGAGAGAGGTATACTTGAACCTCCCTTTCTATGCCTATGGGACTATTATAAAAAGCAGGATAGCAAGAACATTAGATTTGGGTTCAGAACACCTGGCTTTGAATCCCAAGTCTTCCATTTGCCTTAGCCACTATGTGACTTCTCTGGCTCTCAGTTAACCTATCTGTAAAATAAGGGGATTAGATGTAGCAACCATCTCTAATCTAGATACACATACCTAAATCAGTATGTGTGAGGATGTCCTATGCAGACCTATGTGGACCTGATCAAAGACAATAAAGAGGAGCATTCACTGGATAAAATACGTAAAAAATAACCAAATTAGCATGCTTTGTCCATATAAATCCTCAAGCATGTAAACACTGTCATTGCTCTTGGAATGTTTCCACAACCATGAGCATTTTTAAACTAATTGTATATAAAATACTAGCCCTGAGTCATATGTGCAAAATTGTGGCATGGCAATGACTCAACTATATAAATAGTTGGTTTATAGATGTCATGCAACTCTGTATCTGAGTTTCCTGAAACATCATACATGATTTAATCTTTTGTTTAAAAAAAAAAAGCTTGGAGAATTCATCATTAAAAAATAAAACCTCTCAAATCATTTAATCTTCAGGGAGATTCTGTAGTTGATATCATGATGATGAACTCTCTCTTTCCATTTGGACCATTTTTGTACAATGAAAGCACGTCATATGAATCATCCCTCAGTTCCTTGAGTCTGCCTGATTTAATGCTCTTTTGCAGCTAGTGACCTATAGTCAACTGCTGAGTCTGAAAGGCCTTGACCATTCAGAGAATGGCATGGAAAAGAACCATAGTGGGGCCACTTAGTGTTGCTCCATTCCCCGGAGACTACCCAGAAGAACACATGGCCCTTGAATAATTAGTCTCATTATATCATTTACTTTAATTTGTCATTCTTTGGTTCCATATTCATTGTCTATATAGCAAAAATGAAAAAAGAACTGTTGAATGTCAGTGTCTTAATAGCAAATTGATTAAACTTTTAATTCATTACCTTTAAAACCTTGATTTGTCAATAGATAGAAAGACAGTGGGGAGGAAGTGATAGAAGAAGAAATAATGAGAAGGATGGAGAGGAAAGTTAGGTAGATTATCTTTAGCACAGGAATGGAAGGAGAAAGGAAAAAAAGCAAGAATTTATGGTCTGATTCATATCAATAATGTTTTCTTCTCTTTTCTTCTTAACTTTACTGACTTCTTTCACTGCCTTTACAAGTTTCAATTCCAGTTCTTGTGGAGACCAATCTCTTTATAAAATACTTTTGTAAGGTAGCTAAACAACCCTGAAGAGGGCTCAACAAGCCCTTGCAGCAGAAATGTTAGTCCTCCCATATTACCACCCCAATTATACAATAAAAATATTAAAACAAAGTCAAAGAAGAGAAAAACTGAGCTATCGAGAATCATTTACTTTACTTTCACCTATATCTACATCTGAATATCCTACTAGTATCTCAAATTTAGCATGTCCAAAATATAAATTATTATCCTTGTCAAGTCAGTTCCACCCTTGAATACCTATTTCTGTCCAAGATATGCCTAGTCAATCCATTTTCCCATGTGTAAAATCACTGTGTCACTTTTTATCTTTTGTTTTTTACATACCATATCAGTTCTTGTCTTATTGCTTCTTCTTCCAAAATATCTATGTCATTGCCTTTGTATGCAGAAAATATGTGAAAAGAAAACAATTAAGGGAGCATGGACAAACAGGAACAAATATAAATTGGTTAAAATTCATATTTGTTAAAATCCAATTAGACACTTAAATAACTTACATTATAGAACTTTTTGGTTTCATGAAGTTTTTTTTTTATTTGTGTGTTTAAATGTTTATTTCTGTTGCTACTAAATTTATAATTTAAAAAATTAGAGAAGAAAATACCATTAAATTCCCTTACACAGAAAAAAAAGAGTGAATTAAATAAAATACCTTTGTACTTACATTTCACCCTTTCCTTGCCATTGTAGTCTTTATAGGTTTCTGAAAATCTTCTAAACAATCAGAAGTAGGCATTCCTTCAATAAATTTTTGTGATTATTGCATATTTACTATGTTTATCATAACTGTGCCAGATGATGGAGATATCTGCCTTCTAGGAACTAGAACTAAAAGAAAAATAATTAACACATATGAATGTTCCAATAACAGTGTCTTTACATTACATTATGTAATTATACACCAAAATGAACAATAGAGTAACTTCATGAGTTGCTGAAAACATGAAGAGAACAATGAAGAAGATTTCATAGAGGAGGAGTAACCAGAATGGAATTATAAATGGTAAAATTTGGATAGGAAGATGGCAGGGAAAGGCATTTCAAGTGAGGGAAATAAATTTCTAGGCTTCTTTCAGCTTCCTTGTCTGTGAAATGAACCATCATTGGGTTAGCGTATATGAATACTTAAAGCCTTTCAAGCATGGTGATTCTATATGATCTATGAGTCAGGAAGGAGTAAATTGCACATTTGGAGCCAGGGAAAATAAAAACCTATTGATAATAAAAAGATATTCATATATTCCCCTTTATCCTCTTCCACAGTCATCAAGTTCAATTGATTCTCCTTTTTTAATATCCCTTCCATCCATTCCCCAATTTTTTCACTATTTTCTTCTTAATTATTCTATACCCTCATGTTTACTTCCCATCTTTTGATTCCTGTGATCTTCTGCCTCTGAACCCCAAATTCAATTTATACCTCTCTTAATAGTGCTTACAACTGTAATATGTTATGGTTGTTGGGGCTGTTGTTATTTCAGTCATGTCCATCTCTTCATAACCCCTTTGGAGATTTCTTAGGAAAGATACCGGAGTGTTTAACCATTTCTTTCTCCATTTCTTTTTACAGATGAGGAAATTGAGGCAAATAGATTCAGTGACTTGTCCATGGTCATACAGCTAAGTATCTGAGGTCAGATTTGAACTCAGTTCTTGAATCCTTGTCCAGCACTCTATCTATCTAGAGTAGTAAAACAATTATGACAACTAAGCCAAAATATTACAGAAAGTAAAAGAAAACTATACTAGTAGAGAGTGGGAATTGGTACTCCAGAGTTCCTCAAATCTCTGAGGTAATACCCCGAAGGGAGCAATCATACTGGAGTTATTAGAAGAATCAATCATTAGCTGTTTTGTGGATTTTTGCAATAAATTTGAAGGGAAGTTATTTCAATGAACACGATTAAGAACATCTAAAAGGTTATGATTTCATTAATGTGGATATGTTCTCCACTAGCAACTCGGTAGTGAAGTGGGCAGAGTGCTGGGCCTGAAGTCGGGAAGACTAATCTTCATGACTTCCATTTCTATCTGTGTGATCTTGGGCAAGTCACTTAACCTTGTTTGCCTCAGTTTCCTCATCTGAAAAATGAGCTGAAGAAGGAAATTGCAAATTATTTCAGTATCTTTGCCAAGAAAGTCCATATTAGGGTCACAAAGAGTCAGGTATTATTGAAAAAAACTGAAATTTTCTTCACATTTATATAAATCACAACCCATCCATGGCTTATTGAGTGGTCTGCCAAGAGATTTAGGGCCAAAAGCTTTCTTATTCTATCACTGACACATTTTAAAGATCAATGTGATTAAGATAAAGATTAATGTAAAAGATGACTTAGTTGTAATAAGTCTGTCCATAAAATGTAAGTGTGATGTGTGATATGTGAAACCATTGTAGATCTTCCACAATTCACCTTAATAGAGCTTCAATTAACATGGAGCCTGGACATTTCATAAAGTCATTTGAAAAAATTTTGCCACTAATGAGGAAAGATAAAAGCATAAAATTATTTAATATTAAAACTATAACTTTTAGTAGTAAAATTATAATTTCTATTGAATTTAATTAAGCAGCTATTAAAGAGCACCTACTAGATGCCCTGTGGGTAGCCAACATTAACTCATGTTTCTTCCTCACTCCCACCCCTACACACTAAATCATCTGTTTCTTCTGATCACAGAGCAGTCATCTCTCTGTCTCCTAAACCCTCTCTTTGTTTAGTCTCCACCTCGGTTTTTGCCTTATTGAAGAAAATCAGAAATTATCAACATTAGCTGCTGGTAAAGTCATTGTCATCAAATAACAGATAGTCCTAAAACTTGCCGTTAAAGAGAGGGAAGAACTGTTACTGAGGGCTGTCTCCTCTATAAAGAACTCATAGCAGAAGTGAAGGGAAAAGTCCTGAATTCTCTTTCCTAGTTTGTTTATTCAGATACAGGGGCATTCCTCTATTGAGGCAATAGTTTGTACAGAGTTCCAAAGCTGAGAGACACCAAACAATGCTGAGCCCCGTAAGTTTATTTCTTATGTAGACAAATAATGAAAAATAAGGTTGTTCCTAGAGGCAATATGGTAGAATGTATAGCTGGTCTTGTAATCAAGAGCACCTGAGTTTAAGTCCTATCTTGGACACCTATGGTTATGTAGCTTTAGGCAAGTTACCAAAATTTCAGGGAACTAACTCAGTAGTGTCAAATTCAAATAGAAACAAAGGCCACTATGGGGACCACATATTGATTGACTGAGAAAGTCTCATATTAGTATTATTTTCGATTTATTGTATTTTTATTTATTTTGTTAAGTATTTCCCAATCACAGTTTAATCTGGTTTAGCCTCTACTCAGGAGTGTTTTCAGGTACATATGGCCACTGTTTCATATCTCTGTTCCAGGCTAAGGTTAATAGTTACAGAGAAAGTGTCAGTTTTCATTGGTAGAGGGAGTTTCTTCACCTGAGATTTCCTTATATTTGAAAAATGAGTAGGTCCAGTCCCTAATGTTTACCCTAGATTGGATATATGGAGGAAAATGTTAAATGGAGGATTTTCAAACTGGCAGGGGGACTTGAAGACAAGGAAAAGAAATTTTTGTCTGTTTGTTTGATATGGTTGGAAACCATAGGACCAGAGGAGTAATAGTATTTGGGGGAAAAAAAAGTGAGCAGCTAGAATGAACTAGATCATATAGAAGGAAAGCAAACCATGCTAATCTTGAGGAATAGTGGAGGGCAATAAATTGAAATACAGAGTTAGATTTCCAAATGAGTATAGAAAATTAGGAAATTTGTGTTTTAAAAAAAAATAAAATGTTCAAAAAAGAAGCAATGTGACATAATGGAAAGAGTACTGGCTCTGAAATAAAAAGGACCTGGGTTCAAATCTCACTTCTGATACTTTAAGAACTATGTGACCCTTAGCAAGTCATTGAACTTCTCTGGGCTGCATTTTATTTTTCATCTGTAAAATGAGCAATCCCATAAATTGAAGTCCCATCCAGCTTTTAAATCTATGATCCATTACAATTGGGGGAAATTGTAAATTGGGGGAAAAGGGAGAAGGGGAGGAAACCAAGTGCAAATAACCTTTCTAGAGAGAATGCTAGCAGTAAATACCAAATTAGCATGGATTCATTCTACATTCACCTGGAAGCTTGGGACAGTAATTCTATTTTTTTTCTGAGGCAATTGGGATTAAGTGACTTGCTCAGGGTCCCACAGCTAGGAAGTGTTAAGTGTCTGAGATGAGATTTGAACTCAGGTCCTCCTGACTTCAGGACTGGGACAGTAATTCTTATTAGACAACCTGAGAGATGGTTACATTTCCTCTAGTTGTAAGCACATATGTTGCATTACACAACAATGACAACAAGCATTTGTAAGTGTTTGCTATGTGCCAGATGTTGGTCTAAGTACTGGTAATATAAATACAAGCAAAAACACAGCCCTCACCTCCAAAGAGCTGCTATTCAAATTGAGGGAGACAACAAAGGAGCAGAACAGCAAGAGAGTAAAAGACACCCAGACAGGGATAGGGTGGAACACAGCTGGGAGTAAGAAAGTGAGCATGATGGTGGCTCGGGTACTTGCTCAAAACGGAGATTACAGGAGGAACTGACTGAGAGGTGGATGCACAGACAGAATCCAGACGAAGAAGGCTGCATGGAGCATGTGAAGTGCACGGAGAAGAGGAACCAGGATAGAAGTGTAAATGTGTAAATGTGTAAATGAAAGTAATTTTCTTAGCTAATCCTTAAGTAATAGTAAGTGCTATTATAATGACTGTAAAAATTTATTTTCAATATTCCTCTCTTTTCACCAGAGGAAAAAACAGTCTGTCTATGAGACCACCATCAATTTTCCCATTACAATTTAATAATATTTCTTAGATAAAATGTCCTATGCCTTTTGTCCCTAGGTAGGGGCTCATACCATGAATATTTTAAGAAACTCTTGGCTTTGTCTCTATTGTCATCACCTAGATGCCTGATGATCTTATGGACCAGCAAAAAAAAAAAGCTGCTACAAAGAATTATCCTACAAAAACTGTCTCATTGTGTGGGCATCCCTACACTGCCCTTGGCATGATTTCTAGGCATTTAAGAGTACAACTCTAGCAAAGCTCTTTCCTGGAGAAACTTGGAGTGGTATTGTAATGCAAGTATTACAAAAAACCATTTTACATAGGAGAAAAGTGGCAAAGTAATTTTTTCAGAGCCCTGCTCTTTCCAATATGACAGATACTACCTTTGTTAGCAAAGTTTTACTGCAAAGACCTAAAATAGGTGGAGGAAGCTAGAGTCACAGGAATCTAAGTCTCAGCTTTGCCACTGGCTGCAAATATGACCTTATTCAGATCTTATCTCTTACTTAATTTCTCTGAGCCTCAGTTTCCTCATCTTTAAAAGATGATTCTGAGGTCTTTTCCTGAACTAAATTTATGATCCTATGATAGTATGATCAACAAATTATAACTATCTCTGCTATAATGAAATTCAACAAGATAATTAAGTCACCAAGATAATATTACTCAACTACTTTCTGAGTTAGAGTGACACAAAGACACTTAACTTTGATGTTAGAGCCCAGGTGTCTTTTTCCAAGATGTCTTTTTTTTTTTTTTTTTTTTTTTTTTTTAAGTATAAACTAATCCTCTCTCCTAACTTGTTCTTGTGAAGTGGATTTTTTAAACCCAGGTATAAGATTTTTTTTTGTATTGATCTTTATTCATTTTCATCTTATTTTTCAGCCTGAAGTTCTAGCCTAATATCTCTTTAAGATCGCTGGGTTGGGGCAGCTAGTTGGTGCAATGGATAGAGCACCAGCCCTGAAGTCAGGAAGACTGGAGTTCAAATCTGAAATCAGACACTTAACACTTCCTAGATGTATGACCGTAGGCGAGTCACTTAACCCCAATTGCCTCAACAACAACAAAAAAAACTCTGTATCAAAGGACATGGGTATTTTAATCACTTTATTTGTATATTCACATTGCATTCATAGTTTCCCAAATAATGAACTAACATGCCTCTCTTTCCATAGGCTCTCTTAAGAGTGACTATTGCCTTCTTTTGTCATCATAATCAATTTGTTGGATCTAAAGTACAATCTCAACATTGTTTTAATTTGTATTATTCTCATCATTAATTATTTGAAGCACTCTTTCAAATTTTTTTAATGGTTTGCAATTTTGATGAGAACTGTTTGTTGTTATCCTTTTAACACATTTATTTATCTATTGAAGAATGATTTTTGGTAAAAAAAAATACATTCATATGTGTATATATAAACATTCATATGTAATATATAAAGTCTATGTATCTAGAATTCCAAACTTTCATATGAGGAAGTTGATGCAAAGATTTTCTCCATTCAATTGTTTACCTAATTATCATAGAAACATTGATTTTTTTGTGCAGAAGCTTGTTATTTTCTTATAATCAAAGTTGTTTTTTTATCTTTTGTAATGACCTTTATCATTGTTATATTATGAATATGTCTTCTACCATATAACTCTGAAAGTTTTGTGTTCTGATTGTCTTCTAATTTTTTGTTGTATGACCTTAAGGTCATACATTCACTTAGAATTTATTATAGAATACATTCAAAGATACATTAAAAGATGTTGATCTTAGCTTAATTTCTGCCAGACAGCTTTCCAGGTTTCCCAGAGGTTTATTTTTTAATCAAATAGGGAGTTTTTCTTTAAGTCATATATGTTTCCTGATTTATGAAACAGTTGTAGAGTTCCATTTTTTTTCTGATTCTCTTTTGTCTAGTATTCCATTGATCTACTTTTCTATTTCTAGCCAATACCAGATGGTTATGATGATAACTGTTTTATGATAAAGTAAGGTTTTGAAACACTATTCCCTCTTCACTCCCTACTTTTTTTTATTTTATTTCCCTTGATAGTCTTTCTCCAGATGACTTTTGTTATCTTATCAAGTCCTTTAAAGTATCTCTTCAATACTTTTATTGGTATAGTATTAAAACTATAAATTAAATTTGGTCATATTGTCATTTTTATCATATTGGCACAATTCAACCATGAGCATGATTTCTCTAGTTATTTGAGTTATTATTTATTATTTAAAGAATGCTTTATAATTGAATCTGTGTAGCCAATTTTTGATGTGCTTTTTTTAGACTGATTCCCAAATATTATACACATTTTGTAGTTATTTGGAATAGGATTTCCTTTTCTATTATTACCTCTTAGATTTGGTTATCTTTATATAGAAATGCTATGGATTTCTGCAGGTTGATTTTGTAGTTCACAAGAACACTGAAACTATCAAATGTTCCAATGAGATTATTTGCTTATTCCTATGATGAAATTAAATTAAATGATAAAAAACATCATTAAATAGGATAGTTTTATCCCTTTGTTTTCTTTTATACTCAGTGTTTTTTTGTCTTATTACTATTACTATAATTTCTAAAACTATATAAAATAATAGTGGGAAGAATGGACATCTTTACTTTATTCCTGTTTTATTCCTACTTTTGGGGAAAACTTCCAGTGTATCTCCATTGCATTTGATGATTTTGCTTTTGGTTTTAGGTAGGTACTTTTTAGGATATTAAAAAAATTCTTTATCTGCTTATACTTTATAAAAAAATTAGCATGGATGAGCATTGCATTTTGGTAAAGTCTTCCCATATTAATTCAGATAATATATGATTTGTAATGCTTTTGTGTTTAATAAAATTAATTATGTTAGAAACCATCCTTTCATCCTTTGTAGAAATCCAGTTTTGCTAGAAAGGAATTGCTATAGCCTTTCTGACAACATGCTATTCAAATTTTTTTGAATAAATATTCATTAATGGTTGTGGTTTATAGTTCTCTTTCTGTGCTTTTTTACTAATCTAGCTATCAGAATGGTATTTGTTTTATTAAAGGAGTCTAATAGAGTACTTTCTTTCTCAGTTTCTCTAGTTTGTATAACATTGGTACTAATTATTCTTTAAAAGTTTGATAAAATTCTCCTATAAGATGAACCAGGAGGAGGTTTCCCTCCCTACCCTTTGATGGTTCCTTATAGCTACTTCTTTTTTTTCCTTTTTTTGAGATGAGATTATTTAAGATCTTCATTTGGTCTTCTGTTAGTATAGATGTTTTATATGTTTGAAGTTATTCCTCTGGTGTTTTGTCTGTATTTTCAGATTTGTTATCATATAGTTGTGCATAATAGTTCTGATCATTTTTTTTTTATTTCTCCTGGTTTTGCTGTGATTTCACCTTATTCATTTGCTTTTTGTTGGTTTGCTTTTCTGTCCTCTCCTTTTTAATCAGGTTGACTAAAGATTTGTCAGGTTCATTAATCTTGTAAAAAAAATAACTTTTAGCTGTGTTTATCATTTCCATAATATTTTTAGATTCCAATTTATCTATTTCTCCACTATTCTTCATTATCTCCTCTTTGGGGCATTAGTTCATTTGTTGGCTGTCTAGCTTCTAAAATTCATTTTCAGTTCATTAATTTTTTCCTTTTCTATTTTGTTTCTATATGTTTACCAGGATATAATTTTTCCTTGAGCACTGCTTTAACTGTATCCCAAAAATGTTTATATGTTCTGGCGTCATTATCATTTTCTTTTTTAGTTGTTTCTATAATTTGTTCTTTGACCTCCCCCCTTTAATTGATCTACATTATCTAAGGCCTCTTCTATGATCTTTCCTTTAAAAAAAAAATCCATTCCAAATAGGATTTATATTTGAACATAATGTACATTTTAACAGTCAAATTATTTTAATGAAGTGATAACAACCATTTCTCAGTTAGACCTGCAGTACATTTTTAAATGATTTATTATAAACATAATATTACTCATCAGTGAAGACAATTAAACTTGCTTTGCAACTATTTACATTTAAATAAATGAATTTCAACACAGAAAATGTCATAACAACTTCCTAGTCATTCCCTCTCAGTCACCATTAGGATTCATTGTTTGTCTACTCATTACAAATTAACTTTTCTTCTTATATGGTCATAGTTAGTGTGTTCTCTTTTCTTCTGGTTCTCTGGTTTCTTCACTTTGCATTATTTCTTTAACTTTTTTCCATAGTTTTTATATTCCTCATACTTGCCTGCTTTAATTGAATCATAATATCCCATTATATTCATCTACCACAACTTATTTAACCATTCCCCTTTGTTGAACTTTTAGGTTGTTTCCAATTTTTGACATTTAGAAATAATGCTATTATAAAAATCTTTGCACCATTTCTGTCAATCTACTTACTCTATCATAAATTATTTAAAAGAGCCAACTTTATTTAATTCATTCTAAGTGCCATTCCCATTCTATCACCTACCACCTGTCTGAACTCAGAAAAAATTTAACCTTCTTGAGCTTCCTCAGCTTCTACATGTATGAAAAGGGGTGATAGGTTAAATTACTTCAAAAGACCCTTTCAACTCCACAGTCTTAAATGATTTGCCTATGGTCACATAGCTAATCTCCCTTAATCCATTATACATTTAATTTAATGGACATTACATTTAGGAGTAAAGAAGAGCATGGCCTTAAAGATGGATAACTGAGAAGAGAAACTTTGAATAAAAAGAGGAAGATATACAACCAAAATTTTTAGCCTACAGAACATATGGTTGCAAAGTGATTTCCTAATGAACTTGTTAGAGGCCAGCACTATTTCCTCCCATAGCACCTAGCAATTGTACTGAATGCAAAATAGACCCTCAATAAATCCTTGATGGATTGAATTGATCAAAAGGCTGTTAATTCTTCCCTCTTCACAACTGTGAGAAATTAGAGCATTTCTTCACAGAAACCATAGTCCTCTAAACTAAATAGACCTAATTATTGCTAAAGAGAATGATTGTGAAAGAAAATAAACTAATGGAGAAATAATATTAGTCTCCATTTTCTATGATTTTTCCCTTAAAGCCACCTATTCAAGCTCAACTTTATCATGTCAAAATAAGCCTCATTTTTCTTCTCTGCTCTATTAAAAACATTAAATAAAACATTTTATAAGAGTAACTCACATTTACATGGGGCTTTATCGTTTACAAAGCACTTTATCTCAATCAATCTCAGTAAATCTAAAAGGTAACTAAAATAGTTCTTCCTATTCCTTTGAGCTAGTTCCAATATCCAATTCAAATCAAGTTTATTATCATTTTTTCATTCTTCACAGTCTATTCTCCTGAGATGCTTACAAATAAGTACTTGTCTTATCTGAAATTAGAGGACAGTTCTAAAAATTATATATACAAGTTCTATCTGAGACCTTTCTGACCTGCCATCAGAGGGGAGTCTTCAAAGCTTTAGGAAGGGGAAACTAGAATGAAGGAGGAAGGATACAGAGAAGGAATGTTCACTTTTCTAAGAAGGAAGTTAGGGCAGCTAGGTGGCACAGTGGATAGAGTACAAGTCCTGAGTTCAAATCTGCCCTCAGACACTTAACACGTCCTAGCTGTGTGACCCTGTGCAAGTCACTTAACCCCAAGTCAAGGATCTTTGGTAGGAAATCTTTTATATATCAATAAAGACAGAGTATCTCATAACTCTTATGGCAATTTTAATCCATTAAAAGTTAAGCTAAATTGCATATATTAAAGTTTTAGTTTTAATAGCTTTAAGCTGCATTAAGATCTTTGGGACAACTTGTGTTTGATGCTGACTAGTAAAATTAGCCAACATTTTTGATATTGTCCTGTCTAATTTTATTATTGTTTTTAAACAATAACACTTTTCACATTTACTAAGAATCTCATCTACTTAAAGATTCCTAGAGTCAGGTTCTTAGGAGGATAATTCTGCAGTTTCAAGGATATAATTTGGAGAAAATAAATAGAAGTTACATGCTATAATAGAAAGTATATTGGGTTAAGAAGACCCCAGACTGTTCTCCCTATTGCCTGTTTTCTCATATATAAAACACAAGGATTAGGCTAGATAATTTCTCAGACTCTTTCCCACTCCTAAATACATCTCAGTAAAGAACAAAATTGTCATAGGTTTTATAGAGCCATAAACATGACTAAAGAAGCACTAATATAACTTCCTATTTCATCACATTAATTTTAAAAGATGTTACTCCCACTAAATTTAACAATCTTAGGCTATTCTAACATAAATATGTTGTTTTTTTTTAAATAATCACATAGATTAGATGTCACTGGGATATAAACAGTGAGTGCAAATTTGGTAGTTTGAGTAAACACCAATCTTCAATTAACAGCCCCCTGTGTATATCAACAAGCATTTATTAAGTGTTGGCTATGAGCTAGGCACTGGGAATAAAAATGCAAAGAAATGAGATATACATATACATATACACATCGTTAGGAAAGACTAGGAAAGAAGAGGAGAGGATCTCAAAAGCTTATCCTAGAAACCTTATCATCTCTCACTGTTAATCATACTACAGCCTCAATCTCAGGGATTTGGGTCAATACCAGAAGTGTCCTAGAAACTCTGCTGTCTACATGAACCATTTCCTTGTCTGAGGAACTCCAGGGAACAGAAGACAGTTTCTGTGAACCTCTTTTGGGAGGAAAAGGGAAAGCCTTCCGCAGAAGATAGGAGTTGAGTAAGCTTCAAGGCACTCAGGGAAGGCAAAAGGCAAAAATCAAATGGAAAAAAAATCAATATTCTAAGTATGGGGACAACTAAAGAGAAGGCAGAAGCATTGAGAGACGGTTTCCAGGAATAGTAAAGAGTCCAGTCAGAGAAGTATAAAAAGACACGAAAATTAGGAAGGGGCCAAGGAGTGAAGAGATTCAAAAACGAAAAGGATTTTAGGTTTGATTGCAGAGATGCTTAAGTAGGTACAGATATATGGCACAGCAGATGGAGAGCCTGGTCTAGAGTCGGGAAGACTCATCTTCCTAAATTCAAATTCTGCCTCAGACACTTACCTGGGCAAGTCATTTAATCTCTCAAATGACCCAGAGAAGGAAATGACAAACGGTAATCTCAGAGTCAGACAGGACTTAACCAAAAGGCTTAAGCAGGGGAAGGACACAGTCAGACGGGGAGATCCCTTTGGCCGGGAGTGGGAGAGAGGAGCACCAGTACCATCAAAGACTGCATGGTCTTTTGCTTGTTGTCTCCCCCATTAGACCGTGAGCTTCTTGAGGACAGGGTCTTTTGTTCCTTTAGTTTCTTTATGTCCCTTGAGTTTGGCATGGGGCTGACAAATAGCAAATACTTAACAAATGCTTGTTGACCGACTTGAGAGTCCCAGATATAGTAACAGTAATTCCTGGAGGCCTTTCTTAGATCAGCCGGACATCTTTAAGTCCCTTGGTATGTATGAGGGTAAAAGATGAAAACCTTAGGAAATGGGAGACCGTTTCTCCTACAGTTTGGCAAGCACTTTCCTGTCATGGGAGCCACTTGCTAGTGGCCTTCGTGTGAGAGGATGATAATGATACAAGGAGACTGAGAGGCAGGTGTGTTCTCTGACCTCTCTCCCTTTCCCTCTTGCCTCCTATTTATTTTACTCCCAATTCACAAGCAACATCTGCAACAGTAAAAGCTGAGATACAATTCCTTCAAGTGTGTTGATTCACAGCCATGGGGGCTTTCAGAGAACTGACCTGCCCCTTAATGAATGATACAGTTCCCTTTAACCCTTTACAGGCTTTCTGGGTTTCATACTTAGGCATGGTCCTTAACATTTTCCTATTGTAGGATTGTTCAGGTGAGTGACTTTTCAACAATATGTCAAAAGCATATTCCAAGTAAATTAATTTTTTAATTAGCTATTAATTTTAAATATTCTACATATAAATATTGTAAATATTTCTTACATATAGAATAATTATAATAACTCAGTTTTATGTAACATTTTAGATCTGCAAGTGCTTTCTTTGGAGCCAGTCTGTGAGATAGATATTAAAAAGTCCTTTCGTTAATCCTGTTTCACAAATGAGGAAGCTGAGGCTCAGAAAAGTTAAGTGATGACCCAGGTCATATAACTAATAAGGGTCACAGCCATGAGTGAGACTTGAGTCTCCTGTCTCCAAGGTCTATATACCATACTGCCTCTAATTAATTGATCATTTATAGATGAGCTTAATAACAGTTATAGTTGATTTCATAGTTCATATTTATATGATGTTTTATTACAAAGTGCTTACTTCATCACCACTCAGATCAGAAAAATAAGGTTTGGAAAAATCCTCAAAATCTAATTATTGACATCATCATAAGGAGGTTTAACAGTTTGATTCTGTTTCCAGGGACTAAAGTATATATATACATATATACTACAAATGAACATATTTAAAGTGCATATCATTTAATTAAATCTGTGTTAGAGGGGAAAAGAAGGCACAAATGACAAATTCTACAGGAACCTCATTGCCAGGGATCAGCAATCTTTCTTAAATATGGATTTGACCATGTTTCTCCCTATTCAGTAAGAAGCAGTAACTTCCCTTTTGCCTCTAGACTAAAATATAGTCTCTTCTATTAGTCTTTTAATATCCTTCACAACCCAGCATTAACTTATCTCTCCAACCTCAATATGTTGTTCCCTTTCCTATACTTTTGAGGGTAGCCAAACAACCTTTTCTGTGTTTATCACCCAAGACTCCATTGCCCATCTCCATACTCATTTTCTTTATGTTTTCTTTGTTGATATAATTGCAAGTGTTTTCTCTCACTAACTACCTTGCATTTAATTATATTATATTCATTTTTATTTATTCTGCATATAGTCAATGTATTTATTTTGTACACACTTCAATATGTATGTATTTTGGCCAATACAATTTGGCCAATAGAATTTAACCTTTTTGAGAAAAGGAGGAGGAAAAGGAAAAGGAGGAAAAGAAAAATAGTTAAAATTAATAATAATAATGTGAAGAATTAACTGAGTCAAGACACTTTCATGGGAATATAGCCCTAAACTATAATTGTAACTTGAGACTATAATTACAAATAGAGCTATAGCTAGGAGTTGCAGTCCTATTTTCCTACCACCCTTTAATTAGCATTTAAGTACTTCTTTTAAAGGTGATGATGGCTTTAAATTCTTTTAAGAGTTTATTACTTGTATTCTTTTGTTTCTGGGTTAGATTTCTGATTAGAATGTAAATCTGAATTACCCCAACAATGGGAGAAAAGATCAGTCTGGGAGGATGGGGGCATCTCTGTTCTGGCTATTTAATCTGGTGTTTTGAAGTTTGTTTTATACTTCTTTGCTGACAAACACCTTGTCAGATGGAAGATCCCTTTTCTTAGGAGATTGTAATAAACCTCTTTTTGCTTTTTTTCTTACTTTGAGAGTCTGATTGGTTTTGTGGACAATACTGTCTCACACAATAACCATAAATTTTAATATATGATTAAGAGCTCATTCATCAGGAGTTCTCAGTGTTTTTGAGTTTAGATGCACAGCTATCATTTAAAAATCAAATAATTAAAAGATTGAAGATTCTTCATTTCTAGGTGTTAGGATCACCATATGATGTTAATCCAGGATCAGTCTATCCCAGGCCACATAAATCTGTACCTATTCCTCTAAAAAACAGCAATCTAGAAGGAGCTTACAAATTTAATTACCACTAAGGATTAAATTATTACTAAAATTTAGCAGTAGACACAATTTTTTAAAATGAATATTGAAATAGGTTTTTTAAATGTTGCTCTTATTTGTGGATAAGTTTAATAATAGCCTGCTTCCCATAGCCTCATTTAAAAAAAAAAAAAAAGTAGTTGTTGGCAAACAGAACATAGTAGGGCCATTTTCAAAACATTGTTGCAGGTGATCCCAAAGTCATGAACCACAGCTTGGTATTTGGGACATTGCCCCATTTGGGGATGTCCAGGCCTCATTTCAAAATTCTCTCTTCCCGGTTTTCTTCTGTGCCTCCATAAATATTTCTATTGTCCCATTAGTGCAAAATGTGTGCGGAAGAACCAGATTCCAAATCCTTGTTTAGCCCAGAATACAATTTCCTTCAATAAAAAGTCTAAAATTGTCATATTCCCAGATCCCAATAACAGGTTCCATTGCTGTTTTGTTGTTGTTGTTGTTGTTGTTGTTGTTTTTCAAAATAGTTTAAAATCTGGGGCAGCTAGGTGGCACAATGGATAGAGCACCAGCCCTGAAGTCAGGAGGACCTGAGTTCAAATCTGGTTTCAGACACTTAACATTCCCTAGCTGTGTGACTCTGGGCAAGTCACTTAACCCCAATTGCCTCAGCAAAAAAATAAAAATAAAAATAGTTTTAAATCTAATAATGGTTTAAAATCACTGAAAAACTAAAAAAAATTAAAATTAAAATTATATTTGAAAGCAGAGAAGAAACGCATTTCTCGGTTCTTTTTTTTTTTTCTTATTATCTAAATGAAAGCCTTTGGTTTTGTTTTCCTTTTTTTCCCTTTTGACCTTATGCTCCTATTATGTAGACAATATGTCTTAGTGGATAGAGTTCTGAGTTTGGAGTCAAGAACTGAGGTGAAATCCAACCTCTGGTACTATGAGACACAAGACAAGCATTTACTTCAGGAAATTCTATAGAATACCAAGAGTTCTCATCCCTAATGAAACAATATATACTCTACAATAGTTTTAGTAAGTACTAAGGGAAAAAAAAATTCTATTTAGCAACACTAATCTCACAATTTTTTCTATAAGAATATAAATACTATATTTCAATATCAGAAACATTTATAAGCAAATTAAAATACTATATACAGTCCTAATAACACATAATTGTATTCACACAAATTAGTCATTCCAGGTGTTTAAAATAATGTAGTTTTGTATAAAGATAAAAATTCAGCTTTTCAGTTGATAAATTTCAATGACATTTTTTGTAAATGTGACTTTGGTTTTCAATCTTAGGCACATTAGAAGCCATTAAAAAAATAGTACAAGTTAGTGAGTTAATGAATTTGAATTTAAGAGGAAAGCATTTGTGTGTGTGTGTGTGTGTGTGTGTGTGTGTGTGTGTGTGTGTGTGTGTGTGTGTGT